>OZ023264.1:25431966-25486966 GCA_964006375.1 Tillus elongatus
GGTCACCGATGAGACGTATAGCTCTCTTCTGAATGGAGTCCAGGATAGCGAGTGTAGAAGCGGCAGCAGCACCCCAGATGTGGGAGCAGGTTTGGTCTTATTTATAAATACAATATGCACATACTTATGCAGACACTTATAATATGGAGGAAAATAAAGAATCGAAAAATCAAGGCAACAACAATAGTCGCACTTTCAGAGCTTTTTTATACCCGAGCAATAAGCCACTGAATATGTCGATGGCCGAGAACTCATTACCCGCTCTCAACATTCTTGGCGAATTTGGAGCAGCGTTAGTTCTGCTAAAGGGCAAGGAAAAAGATTCAGCCACCCTGAGAAGTTGGTTTGGAACATTGAAACGTATCTGACTTAGAAGTTCCGGAGAGTCTATTAAACCGTTTACTATTTTAAAAAGGAAAAGGCAATCTGAGACAAGCCGGCCTTCTTCCAATGATAGAATTTCAAAAAAGTGTTGCATAATTTTGTAATTATTATTAAATTTTAACTTAGGTTTAAAGTAATTAAACGTTGAATGTAGCGGCTTCTCCTCCAGACACCAAAATTTACTTCAGATATCTCTTACTCCCGACGCGTTTCGACACTCTAAGAGGTCATCTTCAGGGGATAATTTTGAACAATTCTCAAAAAATTGAACTCGAAACTATACATGAAGGTTTTAATAGGTCTGCATAATGCCAGAAAATTGTCTTCAAGAACAAAAATCAATGCAAAAAATCGGGATTTTTTAACAGCCATGATGAAGGGCGGCCATTATGTAAAGTTTATAGCACAAAAACCTTAAATATATATTTTGTATCTTTTCTAGGCGCTCCTTATAAATAAGATACTGGGGATTCCATACAGAAGACGCAAATTTTAATTTGTTGGCAACATACGCATTGTATAATGAGATAAAACATTTTTTATTGTAAAAAACTGCACCCTGTCGCATGATAAGTTCCAGCATACGATAACTGTCAGAAGCAAGATTGTCAATATGTCTGTAAAACAGTAGCTTGCTGTCAAAGGTAACGCCTAGATCTGTGTGAGAATATTATTATCTAAGAGATACCGAATGTTGCCTTGGGAAAGACCTTACTAGATACCAAAATTCAACTTTCTAAGTTTATAGAAAATTGAGATTCAAATTTGAAACATTTCTTGAAAATTCACTACCATAACGCACATGCTGCATCCCGAACTTTTAGCGATTTTTTTTAATTCGCTAATGAGATCTATGTGAAAATCGGACCAGGTTTTCCCAGAAAATGTTGTGTTTTCCTTCTAAAAAAATTCATATCTCCGGAAATAATAACGTAAGGGAGACCAAACTTGATACGCGTGTATTATAAAGAGTCAACTCTGTACCAAAATTTAGGTCTATAGCTTTAAAGACAAAGAAGTTATGGGCAGTTAAAAAGACAAATTTTGGAGTTTTCCTCGAAACGTCAAACTCGCAATTTTAAACGTCAAAATTGGCAATGTTTACGCTAAGAACATAAAACAAATACCGATGGTGAAAAGAAAATGTTGCAAGAGTGTTCTGCAAATCCTTATGTTTCAGATTCAACCGCCATTGCCCTTCATTTTACTAAAATATTTACAAAATATTCATTTCAAATAGACCCTTTCTCTGATGCTTTGGCTCTCAGTTTAGTTAAGTTGGTGCCTTTTTGGATACTTATTTGTAGGTTTAGTGAAGTTTATGGTTTAACGGTCTTTAATTGTTTTTAATTAATTTTCGTAGAACAAATTCGTTGATGCATTTTTGCATTTTTTATCGAAATATGATGCGTTTGTAAGAAAAAAATCTGGACGCAGTAAGTGCGTTTTGGTAGCGAATTTTCGGTAATGTAGCAGTTTAGCTCCCGAACGCTTTTCAAAAAACTGTTTTCAGAAACCTGCCTAGGGCTACCCCTGGATCCACAAACCCCTAGAAAAATTTCTTGTTCACGCCCCCCCCCCCAAAGGATGTTACGGGACCAGGAGTGAGTAGGGGTGCTGGGCGGAGTAGGTAGTAAAAAGAAAATATGAGCAGAAAATTCGAATAAAACGGGCTTGAAAGCTGTCTTTTTCATATCTTGAAGCCATATCCCCCTTAAACCCTGTCTACCTCGCACAGCACCCCTATCCCCCAGGTGCCGTAACTTCCTTGACGGGTAGGAACAAAACATTTTTCTTGTGGTTTATGCAGCAAGGGTGGTTGTATGCACGCGAGGGGAAGAAAAATCCCCACGACGAATCAGCCACCCTCCAACCCCTGCCACAAGTCGAACCGGGGGGAGTCTGCTTCGTCGTATGCAATCCCCCCCTCATGTGCATGCAACCACCCTCGTTGCATAAACCACAAGAAAAACTTCTTGTTCATACCCCCCAAGGAAGAACCGTGACCTTGGGCAAATATCGGGAGCTGTGCGGGGTAGGCAGGGTTTAATGGAGATATGGCTTCAAATAGACAGCTTTCAAGCATTTTTTGTATATTTTCAAACCATTAGTAATTTTGATAAAATATAGTACATTGTTTCTACTATATAGGCTATACCGATAATCCTGCTCGCATTTGCTATTAAAAACATTTTTATGGAAATTCACTTCCATAACACATTTGCTGCATCCAGACTTTTGAAAAATGTTTATACATTTTCGAACAATAAATTTATTTCGATGAAATATGGTACATTGTTTCTACTATATAGGCAACCAAGTTTGATGCCTGCTTTCATCAAAGAAAGACAGTTGCTATTAAAAATATTTTAAAGAAAATTCGCTACCATATCGCACTTGCTGCGTCCAGATATTTTTACAATGTAAAACTTGGGTAACAATTAAATAATAGATTAAAGTATAGACAAGTTCAAAAGAGCAATGATTCTGTAGTTTATTCTCATAGTATGCAATACAAAATTATGTAGGCAACTCAACGTGTTCTATTTATTTTGTTTGGCAGTGTAGCATATTGTTATAAACTTGCCGATTTGTCCCTAAACCCTAAAAGTGCGTTACAGTTTTCGCTTATTAAACTTTGGGATTTTCCCTCAATATAATTTTCGTAAATACACACCTGTATTTTTGCTTATAAAACATCGTGTGATATCATTGATAATGAGCGACCTTGCGGCTATTCCACGAACTGAGCGGCTCGTTTACTAACGTCAGCTGATTGTGGGTAGAGTCACAGCCAGCTTGGCTTCACTTCCAATGTAATTACGAGTGTTATTATCTGAAAAATTATTCCATCCAAACACCGGTACAGCTGTTCTCTGTTATTAACATTGACTTCAATGAGATCATACCTATTCACCTATCATTAGGAACTGTAATGTTGAATACATAGATAAGAAAATCATTTATTAAATTGTCGGACAAAATGCAAAGCAACTATGTTGTTATTATAGCAGCCCGAGATGGTTAATTTTCACACTATTTTTCACACTAATTTTCACATAGCAGGTGGTAGTGGAATTTTCCTTTACGTAATAGTAAAGCATTTTTCCACGCCCGAGGAGGTACCACCCCATACATCGGGCCGGTGAAGTCCCAACGGACGTTTCCGGTTCTGGTGTATGAGTCGGTTTCCCTTATAAGCAAAAATGATGATCCTTGTACAAAATATTCCGGAGGCAAAATTCCTCTCCATTCGGATCTCCGGGAGAGGGGTGTACAGGGGGCGCCAACATCAAGATTTAACATATCCTGTTCGAATATATGTGGCCTACATTCTAACCTGAACTCCGTCCACCATTTCCTTCAGGCTAACAGGCCCCAACTCATCTTCCTCACGGAAACCCAAATCAGTGCCAAAACAGCCACTAATCACCTTAATTTCCCGGGGTATGAGCTCCTTACTTCCTTTAGATTGCATGGAGGCGTGTGCGTATACGTCCGTAGCAATCTACCAGACTCTCCAATTTAGAAGCTGGAAGAGAAGACATACTATGGATAAAACTCTCTCTCAGGGCTGCAACTAAATTTATCTGTTGCATTTACCGGTCACCTTCTGACAACAACTTTGTCCAGCTCTTCGACTACCTTTCTGAAAAAACCGACTATCTGATTTCTGAATATCCTTCCTCCGAGGTCACTATTCTTGGTGACTTCAATGTCCATAATAAAAAATGGCTAGGATCTTCAAAAACCGATCCACAAGGAAGAGCAGCGGAGGCCTTCACAGTCAGCAATTCTTTAGCTAATATGGTTCAGCAACCTACTTACTTTCCTCGTATCCCAACACACAGTTCAAATCCCTTGGATCGCCTTCTTACTACACAACCTGAATGTTATAAGATGTCAGTCACCGCCCCCCTTGGTCGCTCAGACCACGGCATGCTCACTGCTTCCTACGCAATGCAACCCGAGGCCACACAGTCATCACACCAACGTATCGTTTGGCACTACAACTCCGCAAACTGGGACAAAATGCAGGATTACTTTTCCTCATTTCTATGGGCGTCTGTCTGCTTCTCTCATCCTGACCCCTCTGATATCTCACAAAACGTCACAGAAATTATCCAAGCTGGCATGGAGTTATTTATCCCACGTACACAGAAAACCTCTTCAGTCACTCAAAAGCCCTGGTTCTCTAAATCCTGTGACAAGGCCAGACTTAAAAAGGTCAAAGCTCACAAAACGCTTCTACACAATCCCAGTCAAGAAAATCGTCAAGCATTTAACGACGCAAGAAACCGCTATGTCCGCATTCTTTCTGAGGCAAAAAAACTCGTTTAATAACCACATCAAAAACAAAGTCCTCTTAAGCTCCAACGGCGGCAAACCCTTCTGGACTCTTGCTAAATCTATTGGGAATAATTTCTGCAAAAGCACGTTCCCACCTCTTGTCTCAGGGGATGAAATTGTTTCTACCGCCCTGGGCAAGGCTGAACTTTTTGCTTCGTTGTTCGCCGGCAATTCTACTCTCAACCCACCTCCAAATGTTCAACCACCAACAGTCCCCAATGTCGCGCATAAAATGACGGATATCATTTTCAAAACTAAAAAGGTACGAAATTGGCTCTCTTCTCTTAACATCAGGAAAGCCTCTGGCCTTGACGAGATCCCAGCAAGATCCCAGATCTCAAAAAATGCGCACCAGAGCTTGCTCCTGCCCTGACTCGTCTGTTTCAGATATCTTATAATAAAGGCATATTCCCTAGAAACTGGAAAACTGCTCGAGTACAACCCATCCCCAAGAAAGGATCCAAAGCGCTTCCTAGCAACTACAGGCATATTTCTCTCTTTTCAGTCGTCTCTAAAGTGATGTAAAAGTATATAAATACCGAATTACTAAAATTTCTTGAAAAACACAGTTTAATCCACGACACGCAGTATGGATTCCGTCAGCGCAGATCCACTGCCGACCTCCTTTCCTTTGTCACCCATTCTTGGAACAAGTCTATGGAACAACACGGTGAATCCCAGATTGTTGCTCTAGACATATCCAAACCATTCGACCAGGTCTGGCACGCAGCGCTGCTTAATAAACTTCCGGCCTATGGCCTACCACCAAAACTCTATATGTGGACAGCAAATTTCCTCTCCAACAGGAGCATATCTGTTGTTGTGGATGGCCATTCCTCTAAACTGTATTCAATTAATGCAGGAGTTCCTCAAGGTTCAGTTTTAGCCCCTACTTTGTTTCTTCTCCACATCAATGACCTCCTCTCAAGCACATCCAACCCAGTTCACAGCTACGCGGACGACAGCACCCTCCATTCAAATATACAATATTCTAAGCCTGTCTCTTTAGCCCAATTAGATGAGGATCGCAGACTCATGGAGGGTTCTGTCTCCGTGGATCTCCAAAAAATATTAAACTGAGGAAGTAGAAATCTTGTACAATTCAACCCCACCAAAACTAAGTCTTGCTTTCTTTCTCACAAGAGATACACCAGCCCTAGACCCATCACAATGAACAACCAAGTTATTCAAAGTAATGAGTCCTTTTCTCTTGTTGTCATTTCTGTGGATCGAAATCTTAATTGGCACCAACATATCACATCAATTGCAGAAGCGGCTGCTAAGAAATTAGGTTTCCTCTTCCGGGCTCGCAAATACTTTTCACCAGCTAATCTCTATACTTTATATACTTCACAAATAAGGCCAAACCTCGAATACTGCTCCCACATCTGGGGTGCCGCTGCCGCTTCTACACTCGCTATCCTGGACTCGATTCAAAAGAGAGCTATACGTCTCATCGGTGACCCTACCCTCACCCAAAGGCTACCATCCCTTGCCCACCGACGTGCCGTTGGTGACCTCTCTCTCTCTCTTTTATAGATATCTGCACGGGCACTGCTCAGAGGAGCTTTCCTCCATAGTTCCCCCACCTGCTGCCCCCAACAGATCTACCAGGTGAACAGAGCGAATGCACCCTTTTACTGTCCAGGTCACCAGACTTAGAACATCTTGTTATGCCCGCTCTTTTGTCCCGAGGACTTCCAAGTTGTGGAATTCCTTGCCGGCACATGTTTTTCCTTCTCCTCCGAACCTTCAAGTCCAGAATTAACAAGCTGCCTCTTTCCTTCTTGTCAACACCCACGGTACGATAGTATTTAGGCTGTAAGCCCTCGTGGTGTGTTGTTGAAATTTAAAAAAAACTTGAGAAAATGCTATCTATCTAACATTTATCACTACGATACTTCAAAACTAATAGGCCGATTTTAATTAACCTTGGCAGGTACCTTCCTTTTGTAAGTGGCTTGGATGAGTTTGTTCAGGAAAATCGGACCAGTTTTTCCTAGATAATTGTGGGTTTTGGTTATGACATTTTTGGTATCTCCGAAAATATCACCACTATCGCAACCAAATTTGGTACTTAGGTTTCCATTATAAAAGGAATACTATATTGGAGGAAATATCCATCTCCTCACGGTTTTTTTCCACTAACCTCTTGATACCAGACATTACTTTTTTGTTTTTGTTTTGAAAGACTACATTTGTGGGTAACAACGTCCAGTACATCAATTGTACATAAAAAAATTCAACAGAATACTGAAAAAGATTTACCTTTGCACCATGTTAAAAATTCAGTTTATTAAATAGTGATTAATGACGCTAATTTTGGATATTTTTTTACCAGCATCAATCAAAATTGTAGGTGCTATTTAAAAGTAACATGAAGATTAATTGCTATTGGATTATATCTATTTAAATTAGGAATAACATCATAATTATTTTTAGCTCAGAAATACACTAATTTTTAATATGGTAATACACTTATTTTGATACGAGACATGATCTTAAAGTAATCAGCTTTAGACAGGTTTATTACAATAACTGGAGGCAGTTCACTTAATTATTATTTTGCCTTGCTACCAAAATGGGAATGTCAAGATCATGCAGACGGTACTATAATAAGAATTTTAAATAAGTTTACATTTATATATACCTAGAATATAAATAAGCCATACACGGACGGGTATAGTATTGCAAAATGCGAAATTACTTCATTCTACATGCTACAAAACAGAAGTTTTGTCTGTCTGCTCATGAAATTGGTTAGAAATAAAATTGAAAACGTTACCAAAAAATCTCTGGACGCAGCAAGTGCGTTCTGGTAGCGAATTTTCTTTAAAATATTTGTAATAGCAAATGTCTTTCTTTGATGAAAGCAGGCATCAAACTTGGTTGCCTATATAGTAGAAACAAGGTACCATATTTCATCGAAATAAATTTATTGTTTGAAAATATATAAACATTTTTCAAAAGACTAGATGCAGCAAATATGTTATGGTAGTGGATTTCCATAAAAATGTTTTTAATCGCAAATGCGAGCAGGCATCAATCTGATTACCAGTATAGCCTATGTAGTAGAAGCAATGTACTATATTTTATCAAAATTATTTATGGTTTGAAAATATACAAAAATTTTCCAAAAATAAACATAAATGTTGGTTTTCTAACGAACAAAGCTTACGCTAATAGCAAATTGAGTTATTGAAATTTGAAGGATTTAATGAAAATTGGGTAAATTTGCAGATTATCTCCCGAAGGCTTTTCAACAAATTGTTTTCAGGAACATTACTAGGACCCCACCTGGATGCACAAACCACAAGAAAAATTTCTTGTTTACACCCTCCAAGGAAGTTACGGGACTGAGAGTGAATAGGGGTGCTGTGTGGGGCAGGCAGGGTTTAAGGGGGATATGGCTTTAAGATGTGAAAAAGACAGCTTTCAAGCCCGCTTTATTCGAATTTTCTGCTCATATTTCCTTTTTACTACCTACCCCGCCCAGCACCCCTACTCACTCCTGGTCCCGTAACTTCCTTGGGGGGTGTGCACAAGAAATTTTTCTTGGGGTTTGTGGATCTAGGGCGGCCCTAGGCAGGTTTCTGAAAACAGTTTTTTGAAAAGCGTTCGGGAGGTAAACTGCAAATGTACCGAAAATTCACTACCAAAACGCACTTACTGCGTCCAGAATTTTTTCTTACAAACGCATCATATTACGATAGAAAATGCAAAAATGCATTAACGAATTTGTTCTACGAAATGTAGCTAAAAAAATAATTATACACCCCTACTGACTCTTGGTCCCGTAACTTCCTTGGGGGCTGTGAACAAGAAATTTTCCTTGGGATTTGTAGATCCAGGGAAGGGGATCTAGGCAGGTTTCTGAAAACAGTTTTTTGAAAAGCGTTCGGAAACTAAACTGCAAATTTACCGAAAATTCGCTACCAAAACGCACTTACTGCGTCCAGATTTTTTTCTTACCAACGCATCATATTACTATAAAAAATGCAAAAATGTATTAACGAATTTGTTCAACAAAAATTAGCTAAAAAAAATATACACCCCTACTCACTCCTGGTCCCGTAACTTCTTTGGGGAGTGTGAACAAGAAATTTTACTTGGGGCTTGTGGGTCCAGGGGGGCCTAGGCAGGTTTCTGAAAACAGTGTTTTAAAAAGCGTTCGGGAGCTAAACTGCAAATTTACCGAAAATTTGCTACCAAAACGCACTTACTGCGTCCAGAATTTTTTCTTACAAACGCATCATATTTCGATAAAAAATGCAAAAATGCATTAACGAATTTGTTCTACAAAAATTAGCTAAAAAAATATACACCCCTACTCACTCCTGGTCCCGTAACTTCATTGGGGAGTGTGAACAAGAAATTTTACTTGGGGTTTGTGGGTCCAGCGGGGGCCCTAGGCAGGTTTCTGAAAACAGTGTTTTGAAAAGCGTTCGGGAGCTAAACTGCAAATTTACCGAAAATTCGTTACCAAAACGCACTTACTGCGTCCAGATTTTTTTCTTACAAACGCATCATATTTCGATAAAAAATGCAAATATGCATTAACGAATTTGTTTTACGAAAATTAGCTAACAAAATTATAGACCGTTAAACCATAAACTTCACCAAACCCACAGCGAAAGCAACAACTTAACTAAAACTACTGCCAAAGCATCAGAGAAAGGGTCGATTTGAAATGAATTTTCTGTAAATATTTTAGTAAAATGAAGGGCAATGACGGTTGATCCGAAACTTAAGGGTTTACAAAACACTCTTTTCAAAATCCGTATTTATTTCAGGTTCTTTGCCCAAACATTGCCAATTTTGACGTTTAAAATTGCGAGTTTGACGTTTTGAGGAAAACTCCAAAATTTGTTTCTTTAACTGCCCATAACTTCTTTGTCATTAAAGCTAGATATCTAAATTTTGGTGCAGAGTTTACTCTTTATAATACAAACACGCGTAGAAAACATGGTTGCCATTGCTTTGTTATTTCCGGAGATATGATATTTTTTTTTAGAAAGAAAACACAAAATTTTCCGGGAAAACCTGGTCCGATTGTCCTGGCTAACGAACTTATCCAAGCCACTTGCAAAAGGAAAGTACTCACCAAATTCGATCAAGATTGGTCCAATCTTTTTTTAGTTATCGTTATTATAGTTAGTTCAGCAACCATTTCAATTCATGTTTTCCAGTCAGAAATTTTATTCCCTTCGATCGCGTATTGTTAGATTTGACATAAAGATTCAAGCAAAAAAGTTATGAGTCCTTATCTGTTGGTCAAGGGCAGCTTCGGCCTTTAAATTTAGATAAATCCATGTCAAATTTGCAACATAAATACAGAGTGATATTTTATACGTGTGCACCAAATTTTAAAAGAACCAATTCACGACAAAAAAAGTTATCGACAAAAATGTGATTTTTTTTTGACACCCTATAACTCCGTTATTTTCGAGTTTTCGAAAAACTATTATAGGAACTAGGGGAATTAATTCTTTGAGTAGAACAACCCCCTGAATTTTTTGCTCACAGTTTCCGGGCACCTGGATATATATATATATATATATATATATATATATATATATATATATATATATATATATATATATATATATATATATACGGTTTTTATATAGTATAGAACTCATCTAAAAAACAACACCCTGATTAACTTGGTGCCAAAAAGTATTTTTATTCACGTTTAAAGACCTCAGTCTTCTCGAAGCGAATAGACGAACCAATTACCTGCTGTCTTTTTTGGCAACATGTGATATTTAAGGCTGGTGTACTTAAAGCTTCAAAATTTTAAAGTCATCTAGTAAAGCTCCCACGTTTTGATGACTAAAAAGTTTCGTCTTTGCTACCAAGGAAAATATATTTGAAATAATCGTCATTTGGAAATCATGAAAAAAGCGACGTGTAAGACCAGTTCAACTGACGTATATAGCAAAATATTGGAAAGTCAATGCACGCTTTTTCAAAGAACAAAATCACATTATCACTAAAATACGGCGAACACCTCTTCCACGGTAATCATGGGTGCAGACATATGATTTAAATTACAGCCAACTCCATTTATAGCGCCTGTTCTAAGAAGAACTAAATAAATTAAACTGATTTAAAATTTTCCTCTGATCTCTTTATTTAACTTTCCTGGCTCAAGCAATCTTACCAAGAAAACAATTATGAATTGTCACGGTTTGAACTGGCCTAGCCGTTTCTCTCCTAGAAGTGATGCGTTTGTATAATTTTCAATTCTCAGAAAATAGTCTGTGCGGTTTATCGTGAAGTGCAGTATGTGTGGTGTGTTCCTGTTAGACGGTCTCTTTTATCCGAGCTTATTTACATATCATGAAATCTAATTATTCCGTAAGAGTTTGTTTGCTTAGGGATCTAACACACCCATTTCATCGCCGACGAGGCAAGATGTACACAACTGTACGAATACTCTTGGGAAATATACAGTCTTCCTGGTTTTTTTTTTTTGGACTTCTTAACTGGTTGGAAAATAAACGCGCAGCCTAAAAAGAAAAGTCGTTGCGCTTGTTAGATAATAAATATTTCTAAGTTGTACGATTCAATACACACTTGTAAAATTGATTATGCCAATCCATTGTCAAATATTTTTAATAAACCACAATATTATTACTACATGGAACGCCTCGGTGATTCAATGGTAAGAACGTGTGCCTCTGAATCTATATCTGTATATGTATACAGGTTGGCGCAACGAAACAGACCGATCCAGATATTTTTTTTTAAGAAACGCTGAAACACGTCAATTTTAATATTGAGGGGGATATGTTTTGACATAAAACTCAACTTTGTCATATCAACCCCTTAAGGGTGTTGATGACAACTCTTATATTTTAAATAGGGAACATGGGTCGAGTGTTATATCACTTGAAAGCTCTTTCGTTTCTGAATTCAGCACACTAGATTTTTTTTGGAAGTTTTATCAGCTCGTTTAAAAATTATTCACAGTTGGATTTGCAAGAACGTATTTCCTTCATTGTGATAATAAATGCACTAATTAGTCAATTTATCGTTAAAAAAAACTAAAAATCAAAACCAAACGTTCAAAACTGTTTATTCAGTTAAGTAAGTGTTGAAATTGTTGACCACCAGCTTCCATACAAAAGTACAAATTTTGTTCAAAACGAGCTCTGACATTCTGGAGCATTTGTGGAGTTATTAGACGGCATTCTTCAACAATGCATCGTCGTAATTCTTCCAGAGACTCCGGTTCTGTTTCGTAAATTCTACTCTTTAAACGGCCCCATAGAAAGAAGTATAAAGGAGTTAAATCCGGTGGTCTTGGGGGCCACTCAAAGGCACCTCCACGTCCAATTCATTGCTCTGGAAACTCGGTGTTTAAAAACCCCCTAACACGTTGTGAAAAATGCGGAGGAGTTCCATCTTGTCGAAACACTAATTGATTTTCTTGATAGCGATCATCATTTCCAACAATGTCAATTAGTAGAGGGTAAACGATATCTTCTAGTAACTCCAAATACGTTTCGCTACACAAATTGCCATCAAGAAAAATTGGTCCGATTAAACGGTCTCCAGAAATGCCAGTCCAGACATTCAATTTCTGTGGAGTTTGAGTGTGGACTTCGTGAAAATTTCCTGGATTATTATCTGCCCAATAACGACAATTATGACGATTGACTGTAGAGTTTAATAAAACGTTCACTCGTCTGAAAAACGGATATTGAACAGAAAGTTCCCGTTATCAGCTATTCGTGGAGTCATAACTTCACAAAACTCCAGCCGCCGATCACAATCATCTTCATTCAGTTGTACAAGATTAATTTTATACGGGTGAAATTTATGATATTTCAATATTCGCTGAATAGTTCTTCTTTTGATGTTTGAAACAGTGGCCAATTTTCTCGTGCTCAAAGTTGGGTCTGCAGCAATTTGTCCTAAAACTTCAATCTCAGTAGTCTTATTTCTAACCGGAAATTCACGTTCAGGATCCCGTTTTTGTTGGCTACTGAACCACTTTGCCGAAACTTTGCAACTAACTCCAAAATGTATTTTTTTGTTAACATTTCTGTTTGGATGTCGTTCATTAAACAAATTTTCGGTACGGTTGGCACAGTCATCATTTTTGAAAAAAAGAGTAATTATTTCAACTCTTTCTTCTACAGAATACACCATTGTGAAATTGATTTTCGGTAGTACTATCAAGTATCAAACCGACCGATAAACTGAAATAATAAACCGCATTTATCTCATTCCGATAAGAAATGTTCTGATAGTCAATTTTTTGTTTACAAACCAACAAAACATTGATTATCAGCACATTTCTTATCGGAATGAGTGAAATGTGTTTTTGCATCTTCAACTGTGAATAATTTTTAAACGAGTTAATAAAACTGCCAGAAAAATTAGTGTGCTGAATTCAGAAAAGAAAGAGATTTCAAATAATGTAACACTCGACCCATGTTCCCTATTTAAAATATAAGGGTTGTTATCACCACCCTTAAGGGGTTGATGTGACAAAGTTGAGTTTTATGTCAAAAGATGTCCCCCGCAATATTAAAATTGACGTATTTCAGCGTTTCTTAAAAACAATATTCTCTGGACGCAAATCAGTCTGTTTCGTTTTCAATGCACCACCCTATATAGTATGTTTATACATGCGTATACACTGTAAAACACGCATAATGTACATAAAATTGAAAGTGACCATTATTAAGAAAAATTCAAAATCAGGTCGATTTTTATTTTCAAAAATTAACTTTTCATATAAAAACCTTACCCCTATCGTTATACTTCTTTAAAATTATGCTTTAAAAATTTGGAAATTGGATGGTAGGTAGTGTGATACGTCTTTTTAAAGCTAACCCAACTCTCTATTCAGCAACCCCATTTTTTGTATTAATAAAATAAAGTAAGTAATAACATTTTTATTATCAGTAATACCTAACACAAGTGAAGCCTATAAAGATTTACATAATTTAGTCTTATTTGATCAAATGTTCAAAATGCCCGCCTTCTTGTGGCTGACAATATTCCAAACGGTCAACAAATTCTTTTTGGACTCTAGATTGATAGATTGAGTTCTGATTCTTGTTTTTAATTCGTCATAGTATCTGGTTTACTTTTGAATACCACATTCTTCAAATGACCCCACAGAAGAAAACGTAAGGGAGTTAGGTCAGGTGATCTTGCTGATCACTAGATTCCTCCACTCCTGCCAATCCATCTGTTGGGAAATTGTTGATGCAGATCCTGTCGAAGATTAACGTCATAATGCGTGGGGGCACGATTTTGGTGATACTAAAAGCTATGATTTTTCATACAAGCCTTGTTTCCATCAGAAAATAAGGCCAATAACGTCAAAATGAGACATTGCTATAAAAATCGTAGATATCGTGGTCTACTTATAGTTCCTTAACAAATAGTGACCAATAATCCTACTAATAACAATTCCCGCCCAAGCATTTACATTTTGTGGATATCGTGTGTGATATGTAGTAGTAGTAGCAGTGGTGGGGAGGCCAACGCCAAGCAAGTAGGTCACAATGGGCCCTTTTTGCCATCCCCAGCAACCCAGCAACCATGCTCTACTCTTCCTCGGTTCCGTCGCCAAACCGCCTCGACCTCGAGATGAAGGCCGTGACGGTCTTCAATTGGACGGTACTTACCTGATTCCTCTGCAGAGTCCTCGATCCTAACAATTCTGCTCGAAGACTCCCAAAAGCCCCGCATTCACACAGGTAGTGGTAGGACGTTTCTTCATTCTCGCCGCATTCCTGGCAAATGGGATTCCTCTCTACGCCTATCAATGTGAGGTGTCTTCTAAGGGCGCAGTGGCCTGTCAACACCCCAAGGATGCGGCGAAGCGTAGGTCGACTCCTTCCGAGTAGCCAGACAGCTTTATCTCTGTCCGGCCCCTCCACGAAGTCCTTCGCCTGCCTGCAGCCACCAACCGACCCCCAGTGCCTCTCCATTGCTTCCTCGGTCCACCTGTCCAAGGCGACAGAGACTGTCTTCCTAGGTATGCCTATCGCAGGCTTCGGACCACAGAACGACCGCCGGGAACCGAGTCTTGCGAGATTATTCGCCACCTCATTCCTCGCTACCACACAGTGTCCCGGAACCCACACCAGTTGCACCTCCTTCGTCCTGGATAGTCCTCTGAGGGCGTCAGGGCACTCCTGAACCAGTGTTGACCTGGTCTGGCCGCGCAGACTGCCCGGAGGACCGCCTGGCTCTCCGAGCAGATGTACACACATTTCTCGAGACTCCTCTTCAAATCCTGTCTATTGGCTACAGACAGAATAGCATACACCTCTGTTTCGAATGCCGTGGTATATGCGCCAAGAGAATAGCTCTCGCGCACCCCCAGGCCCTCGATGTATATTCCTGCCCCGGAGGATTGTTGGTCCTCCATCTGCGATCCGTCGGTGAAACAGACCAGGCTAGCAAGCTGGAATGTAACCTCATTTTCCCTCCCCTGATCCCTACTGGTGATCCTGAGGGTGTATGGCCTAGTCAACCTAATATCGTCCTCGGCATTCCGCACCTTTATGGCGGAAATCGGAATTTTCTTTTGCACTTCCTTGGCGACTCTTGCATGCCCTATTACTGCTCCCTCTCCGCACCAGTTTCCAGAGCCTCGCATTCTAAGATGCGACGCCATAGCATCCCTTCTGATACAGATGGAAAGCGGTGACAGCATCTAGCGCGGCTGAGGGTGTCGTCCTCATAGCGCCTGTGATACCCAGGATTGCCAGCCTTTGGAGTTTGGCCAGCTTCCTGCTGGTAGTTTGGTTTACACCACACCACCAGGCCAACGCCCCATAAAGGATCCTCGGCCTGATGCTCGCGATGTAGATCCAATGACGGATCCGAGGATAAAGTCCCCAGGTCCTCCCTATCACACGGCGCAGCTGCCAGAGGGTCGCTACTCCCTTTCTCACTACTCGTTCTATTTGCGAACCCCATGTTAGTTTGGGGTCCAGGATCACCTCCAGATATTTTACCTCCCGCACTAAAGCTAAAGGTTTTCCAAACATCAGGGGCTCGTGTGTGATATTGTCGCATCCATATTAGATTTTCCATTGCCGAATATCTGCAGTTTTGACGGTTAGCTTCTCCAGGTAGTGTAAAAGTAGATTCAGAGAGCTATTTTATCTATTTCCTTCCGGTTTGAGGTCACACCTCCAAGGTATTGAAACCTTTTGCACAACTGAGCCACGCAGTCGCATAGCAAGTGTTCTGTTGTTTCTGTTGCTTCAGTACAGTATCTGCAGTTTTCACTGTCCAACTTACCCACCGTCATAAGGTGATACATTACTGGGTAGTATACGAAACCATTACCTATGTTCGTTGTAACCTATGCTCGTGGCCAAATGAGAAAATTCTCGAAGCCAATCAAATCAAATTTAAAAAAAATACTAGGCAGTGTCCTGTGAAAAGTCTTATGATTGTTCTCGAGTCGTCCCTGTTCGATTCGAGAAACAGTTCAAACTTCTCTATTGATATGGTAATGAACTGTTTTGCCTTCCTTACGCCTGACGGTTTCCTTCGGTATTACAGCATGTGGTTTCTCTCCCAAGTATCAAGTTTTATTCTTATATGGCTTTTTGTTAATCCACAATAGGGCTCTGAATCAAACAATGGTGTTTTTGGAAGGGGTAACGATTCAGTTTTTAGGTGAAATCATTACCGGTTTAAAAGCACCTAGAACACCCCCAAGCATGATAAACAACACCAGAAACCCTATCTATATTTCACGTTTTGGTTTCAAAATAATGTTGATGAAAATTCGCTAACATATTCTGTATCGTAAGAAGCCTACTGAGCTTCCTATAATATACGTCAAGATCTAAATATTGAAAAACGTTGCATTTTGTTGGGGAAAATAAACATCTCTATTGTCTTGACATTCTAGGTAAAAAGCTGACGTAATTATGATGAAATTTAGAAAATAGGTTAGTAAATGAACGGACGAGTCCATTATTGTGGAGGTGTGTATAAAGGACGTTGGTGACTTCGCCAAGGATTGGGGCTCTCGTTCTATCCCATTCGAAGAATGAAGGCGAGAAAGAGCTCGCAAATAGCGACTAACGCTCATAACACTGAAAATTGCGTGCTGGGGTCAGGTGCAGCCGAACGCTCTCTCCGCTGGGAGTCTAACGCTGAAGCCTGTGGCGTGAACATCGTTTACTTGAGGTGGCACTAGAATTGTCTAATAAACGGGGTTTTTAAGTCTTTCTGTTACCTATACTACCTTGTAACAATACTCCGTAATTGTTGAAAGTGTTTTAATAATTTTCGAGTTTAAATAAACATCGTAGTTAGCATAAAAGCGGAACTTAAGTTGTGGTTCTTTGTTTCAACCTGTTGCCTTGCTGCTTTAATTTACGTTTAAGTTGCGATTCGCGAAGTTTCCAACAAGCGAATTCAGAATATCGGCCTAGGTGTCAAATGGTTTTGTACACGTGACACAATAAATCCACCGGCCTAGTAACCATCAATGGGAACCATCACTGTTTCTCATAGCTTCTTTTCTCTTGTTGGAGTCACTGAGACTTGTGTCAGCTACCAGTATTTGTTTCAGTTTGGAGATCGTCCCCAAAGAGTAACCAGGTAATTCAAGGCAGAAGATTCGGTGAGTCAAAATTTTTCTCTGAACTAGCAAAGTTTGTCTTACGCACTCATCTGGCAACTGAATTTTTATAAGCTGAACCTTCAAAGACACTCAATCAAGTTTGAGTTTTGATTAACGTCAGGGAGCTGCTATTAGGATAATTATGAATTTCCTGTTTTAATCTCTGAAATTATCTCAGTTTTTGTAAATTTAAACACGTCATTTTTTAAATTGTAATCAGTGAATTTTGTCTGTAAAAATATCTAACCTGTACATTGTCTTTAATATCACTTCTTTTCAATAATTACTATAGAGTTTTCACGTAAATATTTACATATATATTCTTACATTGAGTCTCACTCTAAGAACTGGCCAGGATCTAAATATAAAATTGACCAAGTTAATTGACAAACGTCAAATGATTACATATTAATTTGTTTATTTTTGAGCTCCAACAACAGCATCTCATTTTTAATATATATATCAATATATAAGTGCTCAGATTTCTCTAGTAATAAACAAACCATATTTATATCATTACTCGGTCATATGTATGTTAATTAATAATTTCTTGTTATTGAAGTTCTCGCCATTTATTTGATTTCTATTTGTGTAAAGATTAATGTTTACTTTGAGAGTTACCTCTTATTTTGTTCACCATCTCAAATTCAATCCATATGAATAAATTCAATATTTTGTTACATTAACATGTATGTTTGATTGAGAATAATTCCTCTTTAAATCCTTTTGACTTGTTGGTGACAACCAAATTGGGACTCTTTAATATCGCATTCCTAGATATCGAAGAGAAATTTTAAGTTAAGTTCATCGTATCCAGGCACTACTTTGGAGCGTTGATAAATATGAGACTTCAGGCAGTGCAACAACACAACAACAGCGTAAGTAGTAAACAATATTAAGATCTTCCAACCTTATCAGCTATTTTTAACCTCGCTAGTTACAAATCTGATAGATACAAACCTTTTAGGGAAAGACTTATAAGAAATAGTGACCTTACTACTGACCAGATTTGGATTCATTTGAGTTCCCGCATATATTACTACTACTGCTTGTCTATTACCGAGTAAATAAATCCCTCATCTTTTATTTTGAGGAGGTTACAAAGGCTACCTGCTTTCTCATTTTCTGCAATGAATGGATGCCCTATTAATAACATCAAAGTTACTGTGGCGTTCGTAGTCGGTTGGTTCATGAATTTTTGTACTCCCACGTCAGTTTATACTCGGTTTTGAAAGACGTGTGATTGGCCGTAGTCGCGGAAATAGACCGACATTAGACAAACAGAAAATATAAAAATATTATTACATGGCAACTGCTTCGATAACGATGTTGCTTTTTCTGAACTATCTAAGGAAGCCTAGAAATTAAAACATAAAATTTAGATTTAAATTTCAAGGTGCAGACATCGAAGTTGCTTGCCAATTGCTAGCGCCTATATCCAAAGAAGCAATTGGTAAAATTAAAAACCAAACACGCGAGTTTGGACATGTAAGGCTGATAGAAAATAAGCTTTCAATGCACTGAGTAATAATACCAAATTTTATGTATGCAGTTTGAGGAAAACCCACATACTTCGAGTAGACAAGCAACCACAGCATTGGATGTTATCCATTCATCGATTATTCGAAAACCAAAAGAAAAGAAAATGTATCCTAAAAAATTATATAAACTCAGAAGCTCATGGAAGGTGCTTTTGACATAAAAACGTATTTTTTATGAACAAATGATGGAAATATTAAATAACAATGTCATCCAACTAGAAGATGTTTTGCTTTCCAATGTGTGCAGTTTCACAATTAACGGCCATGCTAATCGTCAAAATTTTTTCTACTGAAACTAACTGAGATGTAAGACACGCTTTTAACCGTGTCGCCATCTCGTTGCGGAACCAAGCAGTAGGTTGTCACGGCAGCCCCAAATAACACAGAATGTTAAAAGATAGAGACTGTATACAACCAACTAACAATTTAGCAAATTGTCAGTCCTGGCCCATTTCTTCCCCATTATAGGAACAAAGTATGTAAGGCTAGATGTATTCTCACCACAATTAGAACCGGAGACCGGTTTTGCTCAGATTAGAGCTCGTAAATAGGGCATATTAAGTGCAGCGAAAATACACCTATAAAGTAATATAGCTATGGTAGCCAGCGTCCCAAAACTAAGTGAGATGTAATACACGCTTTTAACCTTGTCGCCATCTCGTTGCGAAAACAAGTAGTATGTTGTCACGGCAGCTCCAAATAACAGAATGTTAAAAAAAGAGACTGTATACAACCAACTAACAATTCAGTAATTTATTAGACCTGGCCCATTTCTTCACCAATATAGCGACAAAGGATTTAATGCTAGATGCATTTTCACCACAGTTAGAACCGTAGACCGGTTTTGCTCTGATTAGAGCTAGTCAATACGGCATACTAATTGCAGTGAAAATACACCTATAAAGTAATATGGCTATGATAGCCAGCCTCCCAAAACTAAGTGAGATGTAAGGAACGCTTTTAACCGTGTCGCCATCTCGTTGCGAAACCAAGTAGTATATTGTCACGGCAGCTCCAAATAACAGAATGTTAAAAAATATAGACTGTATACAACCAACTAACAATTCAGTAAATTATTAGACCTGGCCCATTTCTTCCCCAATATAGGGACAAAGTATGTAAGGCTAGATGTATTCTCACCACAATTGCTACTAGTCTAAAGAAAATCTACACTGGATGAGTGAAGAACATACGCAATTTCCTGAAAGGTTAATGTTTAGGCAGGAATAGTTGTAAGTCACGCTACTGGTCGCTCTTTTAATGATATCAATTTGCATAGAGATAATTATTTAGTACTTCTCCGAAATCATGTCGTGCCAACTTTGGAAAACTTATATCCTGATAGGGAAAGTTTACAAGTTCCAGCGAATGTGACATGTTTCCATCGGGATGGAGCATATGTCCGGAAGTATTTCCAAATCAGTGGATAAAGCGGCTTGGATGGTTAGAATAGCTAGCACGACCACCCGATCTTACGCTATTGGACTCCGTCTTATTTGGATATGTGGATCCAAATGGTTTCCAACCTAACCACGAGATTTAACTGACGTAAGAAGAATAACGGTTGCGATTAGGTCACACTACGCCTCACATGTCGATTAAGGTTAGAAGACATTTCTATTTACGATTAGTGTGCTGCCACGACATTCAAAGCATGCATTTTGAACATCTCCTACATTAATATTAATGTGTTTTTTATTTATTCACTTTATCAAGAATGAAACGCGATTAGATATTAATTTTTAATGTGTTACAGTGAAGTTTGCCAATCAGATGAATTTTATGTTTTTCGGTAAATTTCTGTAATAAATTTCAAAACCATCGCATTTTTGAGTAGCGAATGAAGTGATCTTACAGATGAGGTGTCTGAGGTGTCAGGAGCGACTATGAACCTTCTAGGTCTATGAAAGAAATATATTCAGTATACCTATTCTAAATCCACTTTTATGTTTATTTAACCGTCTCCTACACGAATAAAATTTTAACGCATAATACACGACAAGGGTACCAGGGTACCTGCAATAATTATTGTCCTACTATTCTAGAAATCATTGGTTTTCTAATTCTTATAAATAGTTATAGTTATAATGTCACATCTTGTGTTCCAAGAAAAGTTTTATGAGCCGTTTCGGCTTACATACTTCCGCTCAGTGTTTTGTTGACAACAACGGATTCTGCATTTGGGAGAATTGTTTTCGTGATCCGATATTTGTGTGGATGCTAGAGTATTTATTTAGTCAGTTGTCTACCGCTGACTAAACAACACTATTTTAGATTGGAAATTATACTGTGATTAGTGAATTTTCCGAATGGCAGAAAAATTTAGGGAAGTTTCCAGTTCTGAATTCAAACGGCACGTAGATTATAGAAGTTATAAATGATAATAAACTACTTTTTTGTTGTAATTTTTGACATGTTTCCTATGTACCTGATTATTTACAGAAAGAGTTATGAACAGCAAGTAGGTTATCTTCAGGAATTAAATGCTATGGAATCTGATTCAGAGAGTTTTAACGACAATGAACAAATTGAAGACTTCGAATCAGAAGACGAATATTTATCGCCTTTGTTGTCATTAACAAATAACCAAGCAGAAGAATCAGACATAAAATATGTTTTACTTGACTTTGAGAATGAAATTGAAATTGCCGAGGAAGACAATTCTGAAGATGAGCAGCTAGAGGGTTGATAATTATGATGACCTAGTTTTGCGTTCTAAAAACGGAATTATCTTGCAATCCAGTCCCCCAATGCCTGCTCGTCAAACTCTGTCACAAAATATTTTGCGAAAAAAATCTGGACTTTTGAAGACAACAAATTCCCTCTCAGTTCGGAAAATTTTCGCACGCATTTTTACTCCAGAAATGTGCAACATCATAATTCTAGAACAAACCGCAAAGCTAAAACCATCCACGCGGAGTGGAATAAACAGCATTCCAACAAACCACCAAAAATTTGGAAACTTCTCACACAAAAAGAATTTGATGGCTGTCTCGGGATACTGATTACTGCTGGAGTGCGACATTCTAAGAAAGAAAATCTGAGAGACTTGTGGAAAAGTGATGCTTACCCGTACCGTGCGACAATGTCAGTCAACAGATTTTATTCCATCCAAAGATTTGTACGTTTTGACAATATGAATACCAGAACCGATAGGATGAAAACTGATAAAGCAGCTGCTATCTCAGAACTTTGACTTCTATTGATGCAAAATTTGAAATTGAATTATACACCGTCTGAATGCCTAACGGTAGACAGTATATGCCAGCCAAACCTGGCAAATATGGTATAAACATTTGGTGGGTGTGCGATGCAGCTAATGCTTACCCTCTTGTGGGGCAAATTTATACAGGGAAATCTTCGCAAGGTCGTGAACAAAATCAGGGTGAGCGTGTGGTAAAAGATTTATGCATTCATTATAAAAATAGTGGGAGAAATGTTGTGATGGATAATTTTTTCACCACACTTCCCTTAGCTCGGTTTCTAATATCATGGAAACTTTCTGTTGTGGGTACGCTAAAAAAATTAAACCTTATATACGCCAGAGATGTTGCCAAATAAAAGTAGGGTAGAACATTCTTCTACGTTTGGATTTTCTAAGGATATCACACTGGTTTCATACGTACCAAAACAGGGAAAAGCTCTAATACTCTTATCCACAATGCACGACACTGCAAATGTATCTGGTCCAAAGAAAAAACCTGAAATAATCCATTATTACAATTCAGCTAAAGGTGGTGTTGATAATATGGATAAGAGGGCGTCGCACTACTCTGTCAAACGTCGAACCAGTGGCGTCTCCTGACCATAATGTTCGGATGTGCGGTGCCGAGTTGCTGTTAGTGGTGGTTTTAAAAATTATTAACACTAAATGTACATATATATATATATATATATATATATATATATATATATATATATATATATATATATATATATATATATATATATATATATATATATATATATATATATATTCGACCTATATGGGAATGATACGTAGATAAATAAGTTAATTTCCCACTGCAACACTAACAAATTAAAAAGTCACTTAAAACTTTAAAACACGAAAAGAACATGGAATTATTATCAAGCTCTTCTCTTCACACAAATTTGTGTTAGCGTTAGCACTGTCCGGAACGGGGTGATAACTGTAAACATTAAAAGTAGTTCAATGTTAATATGGTACTAAATAATAAAATGTGTAAAAATCCTGGATGCAGCAAGTGCGTTATGGTAGTGAATTTTCATAGAAATGATCTGGCACAAAATATTTTATTATAACTTTTTTATCTTGCAACATAGAAATCTAAATTTTGGTGCATAGTTTAGTTTTTATATCGTAAACCTACCTACCAAATTTGGTTATCTTATCTTTTTTATTTTTTGAGATACAAATTTTTTTCGAATAAAAACTCAAAAATTTTCCGGAAAAACTCGTCTGATTTTCCTGACTAACGAAATTATCCAATACATTTACAGAAGGAAGGTACATGCCAAATTTTATCAAAATCGGCCGATTATATTTTGAGTTATCGGTGTGACACCTATGTATATGTATATATATATATATATATATATATATATATATATATATATATATATATATATATATATATATATATATATAGTTTATAGTTTATTGTTATATAAATAGTACAAAGCATCTTACAAATAAGTCTAAACTTGTGACTGCAAATGATGCAATTTTGACTAAATTTTAATCTAAATGTCAATTGTTCTAAAGTTCTGTCATCTGATTTCTAATCTCCAAAATTACCTCACCTCATTATGTACCATTACAATTTCTAGAAATGTAGATGGTACTTGAAATCAGTTTCTTCATTTTAATCAAAAATTTCTATATCTTAAAACTTGACTCAAATTAAATTCTTATATATAAAAATTGAAACTGACCCCGGATATGGGTTCTAGGGGTCCTAGTTCGCGCTCATTTGCAAACAATTTTTCAAAATTCAAAAGTCGAGATTTCCCCATTAGTGAATTTTTTCTACGAACATTTACTAAAATGTATTATAGTCTTTGATTCTAGCATACTGTGGTCCAAGCAAACGCAGTTGTAATGTTTGTAAATAATGCTATCACAACGTTTGTTAAACCGGCGTTCCATTCATTTGTCTTGAGCGGTATTTTTACCGCTCACTGCAGTGTTAAAAGCAATGGTATTTCCTTACTATTTTAAACACATGGGTGGGGGACTGTATTGTATACCAATACAGCTCTGTCGAGTGAAGTTGTTCGGAAATAACAACGCACACCTAACCCGACCCGAATTCATTCCCAGTTGCTATTGACCTACTCATATTTTCTGAATGAAGACGTGGTGCCGACTTCATTCCAAGTCACTATTAACCGACTATTTATGAAATCAAATAAGTAAATTAAATCGATTGTCATAACATATGTAGTGTATTAAGACTAAGGGAAAAAGAAATAAAACAAATTTAACTGTGCACATTTTAATTATATTTTAGGGTGTGCGGCGCACACCTAGCTCACTAGGAGAAATCGCCACTGCGTCGAACAAACCGTTGGCCTCTTGCAATGTTTTAGAACATGTCTGATATAGCAGGATTGGAAGCATATATTATTTATACTGAAAATAACCCTCTTCCGAAGAAAAAAATTATCGTCGAAAATTTCTTCAAGAACTTGGAAGCAATTATCTAGACCGAGCATAGAATTGGGAGCTAAATCACCAAAGGTGTTACAACATTTTAGTACCAAATCGTGAATTGAGTGCATGTTAGGTGGTCCATTAGCATACCAACTGTCACCGCCGGTTGTAGAAAAGAATCATCCCAGAGATAAAACCGGACGCCTTCAAGTAACAGGTAAATGTTACGTGTTGATGAATGCTGCTAGAAAAAGATAGAGAAAAACCAGAAAATCGTTTGACGTTTGTAGCCGCCCAATATGAGACGAACATTGTGAGAAAATAAATAAGTGTTACAATTGCAAACTGTAAAAGAATTATTGTAATAAAAGTATTATAAAACTAATATACTTTTTCAAATAAAGAGTGTTAATTTTTTTTATTAATGTGCCCCAAAGTTAAAGATCTGCAACAAAATAAATGTTAATTTTAGTGGGTACCGGGGTACACCTTATGTGAAGAATAAGTATAAACAATTTCAATGTCCATTATATAATTTTCAAAAGTTATAAAAAATATTAAATTGGCAGAAAATGTTTTTTTATCATGAATTCTGGGATGTCACAACACCTTGGGCATAAGTATCAACAATAACAAATAAAAGCATCAATTTGAAAACAGAATGGGTGCCCAGGTAGGTACCCTGTCATGCAGACGAAGATAAAGTGAATATGAATTATCAATAAATAGGTTCATTTAAATCTCATTTGGTTCAAAAAATAACTGGTTTATTTTTAGCTTATATTAAACGCCTTTACTGCAATACTTGTGTCACTTGATCTTCCAGAAGCATTATAGACTAAAAGAGAAGTGATATTTTTAGTTTTCCATATTTCACGTTACATGGTGTATTAATATCGAAATGAGTTTACATAATATCAATATCCTACAGTGTTCCCAAGGCCTACACGATCTCTTTTGCTCTCCAAAGTGGCACATCAATAACACACAGAATGCTCCTGATGAGAAATAAATCATATCACGTAGGTTAATCTCAAAAATAAAATATTCATGCACTCTCCTGCCGCGCGTTTCAGCACAAAAATAGCAAGAAACTCGTTTGTGTGAACATGTCTGCATTTTGACATGATTAACTTCATGCCGGTTGCTTCTGTTCACATTTTCAGCAAATTTGTAATGTCTGCCCCACTTGAGACTACACGAAAATGCAATTTAAGTGAAACAGTATAATAATACCGAACATAATAATACATGGGGTATAACTGTATATGCGTCCCTGGGTTAATTTAAAATGTCATTTGTTATATGCACGCAAATAATAAAGTAATGAGTTACTTTCATATTGCCTAGCTGAACTTAACATCTGCAGAAATTTTGGGACGTTAACATATTCAACAACAGTATAATTTTATATCATAACCATCATCGCAATCTAAAAGCAATGTCTCCTGAACGTCGCATCCATGACCCAACTAGCAATTATATATTTTATTAAAGTTGTAAAAACGTTTTAGACAAAAAGCTTATAAAATAATCTCTCTCTCTCTCTCTGAATTGTTTTCAATATGTTTATAAAACAGCTGTGAACCCAAAATTGGCACCATTTCAAAAAATATTTTATTTTGTTTGGTTACCGTTGATGTATGGTTTATACCTGTTAGATGAGTCAATCTACGCGTAATAGTCTCTGTCTGTCGAGCATTGAGCTTTAGCCACGAAATCGCTTCAACGCCTGTCTTTCAGATTTTATTTTTAATCTGGAAAAAAACTCTAAATACCGTGTACCAAATTACTTAAAATTGATAACATAGGTTTATTTATACCATTTCTAGCCACATGTAGAGTCTCATTCCAGTTACTCTGATACTTACAAAAATATAGCGTTTTCAAAAATACTTAACCCACAAAGTCAGAGATTGTGTGTCCGTAAACTTCAACATACATTTGCCCACCTTGTAGGTGATTGAACAGAAATGTGTCCCGAACTAAACTCACATAGTGAACAAAAGGAGATTACCACCACATACATCCACACACAGAGAGCTACCTACACACATTCGCAATCCTTTACCTTCGCATACTCTCTCTCTCTCTCTCCTCTCTTAGGCACACACTCATGCACACAAATCCTTCTATTACAATTTTCAAACCAAATTAGCGCCTTTTCAAATCGACACTCGACAATACCCAGTCTGAATTTTTTTCAACAAATAATATCAGCATTGAATTTTTTTCCACGGTTACCCGTTTCCCCATTTTTATACACCATCAGCAAATAATAACAAACCGACAAAGTCAGAGACTGTGCGTCGGCAAAATTCAGTATAGATCCTCCTACCTTGTAGGTGGTTGAGAAATGTGTCCCGAAAACCAAACTCTCATAGTGAACAAAAGGAAATTACCACCACATCCACCCACACAGAGAAAGTTACCCACACACATTCGCAACTCCATACACCCGCATACTCTCCCTCTCTCTTTTTCTTAAACGCACACACACGCACACATCCTACAAATCCTCCCATTACAACTACTAAACCAAATCAGCTGTTTTTCCAATCGACAATAATTTGCACTAATGTTCGTGGTACTGTAAGGAGCCAACTTTTTACCCTACTTCTGAAAACAAACTCCGATCTTATTTTTTTTAAATTTCCAGTGGTAGTATGTTGTAAAACCTTGGCATAATAAAGTTCCTTCATGTACTCTTCTCTTCGCCCTCCATACGTATGGTCCACAATATCAAATTCACCCTTGTGCTTATAATAATATGCCAACTGTCTCATGTCTAACATATTCGCCTCTGAGAATAACAGATTACTGGAATACACCGAAAGTTTACCATATATAAATTTCAAGAACAGTTTGTTCATAACTTCCAAATGTTTAATATTGCTTGCCAGCATTCGTTCCACGCCACGACTCCATATCGAAGCAGACTTTCCACCAGAGCCGAAAATATTATTTTTAGGTACTGCGTGTTGAGTAATTTTTTTAAGTGGCTTTACTTTACCAATGAGCCCCCTTAATTTATTTACCAAATTTGCAGCATGAGAACCCCAGCGTAGGGGTCTGTCTACAGTAATGCCAAGATATTTAATGGCGTCGACACTACAAACGATAGAACTCTGATCAACAAGAAGAGAACCCAGCTCTTCAGTTCTATAACTCGATAATTGTATATATTTAGTTTTTTCACAGTTGACAGCCATTATTTTACCGTTAAAATATTCCTACACTCTCCTCATCCCAACCTTAGCTTCAATTTTCAAATCATCCCATTTTTTTGCAGAAAAGAATATGGCTGTATCATCAGCAAAGCTAATGATCTGCCCAGAGTTTTCAACCTGGTATAGATCACTTATATATATATATATATATATATATATATATATATATATATATATATATATGTTAAATAAAATTGGTCCCAAAACCGAGCCCTGTGGGACACCACACCTAATAACCGTGCTTTCACTTAAGACGCCTCCAACATTTGTGCACTGTTTTCTATTATGCAAATAGCTTTTCATTAAGATCAAAGGAAGTCCCCTAAAACCCAACGATTCCAGCATTTGACAAAGAACCTCATGATCAGTAGAAACAAATGCTTTCGATATATCCACAAAGACTACCAGTGCTGGTTCAGACCTATCAACAGACTTATATACATATTTCATCAGCTTTGCTCTAGCAGTCGACCTTCCTTCTCTAAAGCCATATTGAAACTCAGAGAGTATATTGTTTTTGAGAGATATGAGTTGACTCGCATTGCGATCACTTTTTCTATAATTTTTGTTATTACACTCAATAGAGATCTTGGCCTATAGTTACTGATACGACTTCTATTGCCACTCTTGAAAATCGACTTAATGACCGACACTTTAAAAATGTCTGGGAACAGACCTGTATCAATTATTCTATTTATAATGTATACCATAACATCTACTACCTCCTCTATTACTTTTTTAACAGTTCTAACAGTCAACGAATCGATTCCTGGGGCTTTTCCCAATTTTAAGTCTTCTAAAATTTTTCGGACTTCGGTTGCATCGGTATTTGCCAAGAAAATCGTGTTCATCCGATGATGCCTGTTTACCCTTGATGTCTGTTTTGTTTGCCTTTTGATGCCTCCCGCTAATTTACTCCTACTTCTGTCAAATAAGTATTAAAAGCAATAGCAACCTCCTTTTTCTCCCTCAAAATTATCCCAGAATCTGTTTTAAACCTCTCCTCACACACGTCTCTACTTTTGCTTTGACCACTTAATTTGCGGACAGTTTTCCACAGCCCACTCGCACTTTTAGCCTGAAGTTCAATGCGTTTCATATAGTAATTTGCCTTTACATTTTTTATTGGGCGGGCCAAATAGCTATTATAGTCACTACGTTTAACCTCGTCATTAGGATGCCTTAATATGTGATGGTACTTCCTGTTCTTGGTATCTACAGATTTTACCAGCCCGGCAGTGATCCAACTTGAACGTTTTTTGTCCTTGCATTTAATTCTACTGGAACAGTTGTTAACACTATTGACTAATTTTCTCATAAAATATTATGCCGCAGTGTTAGTATTATTCGCAGCATATACTTCAGTCCATTGGTCATCTGCCAAAATTCGTTTTAACCCTTCGTAGTCGATAAAACTCATAGATTGGCTAACTGTATTTTTGGGCGGTTTCTTAAAATTTACTGTCAACCCTATCATGAAATGATCAGCTATGTGAGTCTGATAAATAAACGGTTTTACTTCTAAATCATGTTTCCTACATTTTATAAATATATGATCAATGCATGTTTTTGACAAACCATGTACCCTTGTGTAATTATTAATCATAGACGTAAACGAATTTGCATAGAGTGTGTTTAACTATTCCTCACTTATGTCTGAACGAGCTGCAATGTCTATATTAACATCACCAAGATAAATGTGGTAGTCATATTCATCACTACCCTGGGTTAGGTAACTGCATAATCCCTCTTTAAACTCATGTGCATCCGATGATGGAGTTCTGTACAGTCCTGTTAGCAGAATAGATCTGTTTTCAAACTTAAGCAAAACCTTAATAGCCTTTGTTTCAGCAATAATTACAATATGTGAAGTAAATTTGAGATGATATTTTATATACACCAGGACTCCATCATTTTGATTTAGTCTACCGCCATCGTAAACCAATGAATAACCCATAATATGATACAAATCAACGCACTCCTCGTGCACCTGCCACGTCTCGGTCAAAACCATATATATATATATATATATATATATATATATATATATATATATATATATATATATATATATATATATATATATATATATATATATATATATATATATATATATATATATAGTTCTGGAAACCAGATCCACTAAACATAACACATTAACGTACACCATTAGAGACATAAAAACATACCATGAGATAATCAACAACAGCTATTTCACCAACAAAGCATTAAAGTTCAAACAGGAATGCAAAGAATTTAGTGGGAAATTAGTAAGTAAATGAATGGAGCATATATAATTCAAATCAGTCATTGATATGAGTTATAATATAATTAGAGTAAGTTAATATAAGAAGTGTAATAATGACAAAGCATAAAATGGGTTTCGGAAGACTTAAAAGACTAAACTAGCTAAGCCTCAATTTACATTAACAAAAAAAATGTAGTGCTTGTCAAAATTAGATTAAGTATCGATAGTATATGTAGACAATCGAACTAGGACAAAATTTGAATATTTAGAATAACTGTTGTAAGTAGCATTAAGGAGGTGTGCACAAAATGACAGTTCCACAATAATTTGAAATTTTTGTGAAAAATGACAGTTCCACGAAGGTGACAATAAAGCGATGACAACACAGAAAAACTGAAGTTTTTTTTTGGACAGAAAAATATTGCTGTGAAAAAATGCGAGGAGAGGTTTGACAGAAGAAAATAGACTAAAATGGTTTTTAGTGAATTTTCGTAGAAAAAATTCACTAATGGGGAGATTCCGACTTTTGAATTTTGAAAAAGTTTTTGCAAGTGAGCGCTAACTAGAACCTCTAGAACCCATATCCGGGGTCAGTTTCAATTTTTATATGTATATATATATATATATATATATATATATATATATATATATATATATATATATATATATATATATATATATATATATATATATATATATATATATATATATATATATATATATATATATATATATATATATATATATATATATATATATATCACACCGATAACTCAAAAAATAATGGGCCGATTTTGATAAAATTTGGCATGTGCCTTTCTTTTGTAAATGGCTTGGATAAGCTCGTTAGTCAGGAAAATCGGACGAGGTTTTCCGGGAAAATTTTTAGTTTTCATTCGAAAAAAATTCTTATCTCAAAAAATAATGATCCGATTTTAATAAAATTTGGCGTGTACCTTCCTTTTGTAAAAAGATTTGACAAGTTTGTTAGTCAGGAAAATCGGACGTGGTTTTCCGGAAAAATTTTAAGGTTATATTCAAAAAACAATTTTATCTCAAATAATAATGGGCCGATTTTGTTAAAATTTGGCATGTACCTTCCCTCTGTAAATGGCTTTGACAAGTTCGTTAATCGAAAAAATCGGACGAGGTTTTCCGGATAAATTTTGAGTTTTCATTTGAAAAAAAAATGTTATCTTAAAAAATAAAAAATCTATGATAACCAAATTTGGTAGGTAGGTTTACGATATAAAAAGTAAACTATACACCAAAATCTAGATTTCTATGTTACAAGGAAAAGAAGTTATAATAAAATATTTTGTGCCAGATCATTTCTATGAAAATTCACTACCATAACGCACTTGCTGCATCCAGGCTTTTTTTAAGTTTAGAGAGCGAAGGTCATTAGCTGTTTATAAGAACAGAAAAAAGTATTGTTCTAAAGTAAAGTTAGAGAGCGGAGGTCATTAGCTGTTTATAAGAACAGGAAAAAGTATTGTTCTGAAGTAAAGTTTAGAGAGCGGGGTCCTTGGCGGTTTGTAAGACCAGCGAAAGACCTAAAAGAATCAAACGCCATTACTCAAGATATGGAGACATAGAATCCAGAGGCAGATCTAAATACAAATACATATACATATCCAGTGAAATACACCTATGGTAAATGAGAACAAGCATAACACACAAGGGTATTCTGAATGTACATATCAAGGTAAAGTGAAATTGACATTTTAAATTTGAATCGTGATATTGTTTGGTTTGTTTGATTTTCCTAAGTTTTCTTGAAGCTAAACAAGAAAATTGTTGATTTAAATTTAGGTTGTTCATAAAAAGACTAATTAGTCGAATAAGCATAGACGGATCCAATAGGTAATATAAGGTAATTTTTTTAATATTCTGTGGGGAGAAGTTTCATGTAACTTTAATATATAAATGATTATTCAATAAATTATGTAAATAATAGAGTGAAAAAATGACATATCAATGAACTAATTGAATACTTAAGGTGGAAAAACTAAAAGAATATCACTAATTATCAAAAGGGCATATATTTAATTGGGAAATATTATTGTTGAACATTGTTATTAAATCGTTTAATAAATCGTTGTAGGGGTTTGAACCGATGCTCTGAGATAGGAGAAACGGCTGGGGCAAAAAGAAACACAACAATAGATAGATATATTACACAGACACCTAATTAAATACAATTATATATATATATATATATATATATATATATATATATATATATATATATATATATATAAATTTTAACGAACCATGGTTTTGCATTCTAGGGACCCAAATTTGCGCTCATCTGAAGAATTTTTTTCAAAAGGTAACCTCTCTATCAGCGAATTTTTCATAATGAACATTCGCTAATACTGTTAACAATATAATATTGTCAACTCTTTTGTACAATTGACTCTATTGTGTAAGTGACGTTGATTTTTTTGGTATTAGCCAAAGTGTAATTAATCAAAGACTGACATGCAACGAAAGGGTTGTAATCTGATCTGAGTAACTGACACCGAGAGGATTATTTTGGCGCAAATGACAGTTGCAAATGAAATCCTGTTAATTGGGTATCAGAAGTTAGAAAAGCAATTCCATAAGATTAGCATAAAGATTTAGTTTAGGGGGCATAGTCATCTTTCAAAAACAACAATTAAGTTTTAGATCTTCCGTGACGACTCACTCTTAATCTCATACGTCAGGGAATGTCGTACGATACTCAACTTAAATTGTTGGCATTATCTGAAACGTTTTGTTCCACACAATACAAGTCATTTTTAACATTTTGAATGAATTTTCTGAAAACAATTCATTAATGACGTTATCCCGATTTTTAGATTTTGAATTTTTTTTTCAAATGAGCGCAAACTAGAACCCCTGGAACTCAAATCCGAGCTCAGTTTCAGACTTTATTTGTTTATATAGTATTAGTATTAGTAAATTTATTAGTACTTAATTTTACAATGTGTTTCACAAATAAGCTTAATGCTTGTGCTTGCAATTAACACAATTTTGATTTCTGACTTGCCTAAAGGGAACTGACAAATCTTGCTACCGTCACATTTTAAATTTTGTTAGATACTCAATAACTTTGAACCTCCTTTCTGCCACTAACAGTTGCACTACCACTCTAAATCTTCAGATATCATTCTACAATAACTTCTCCTCTCAAACCAGAAAATTCTCCCAAAATACGGATATCAATTACCACACAAAAATTTTGACATTTTGATTTCAAAATTCTATCTTATATATATATATATATATATATATATATATATATATATATATATATATATATATATTTAGGGTGGCGCATTGAAAACGAAACAGACCGATCTGCGTCCTGAGATTTTTTTTTTAAAGAAACGCAGAAACACGTCAATTTTAATATTGAGGGGGACATATTTTGACATAAAACTCAACTTTGTCACATCAACCCATTAAGGGTGGTGATAGCAACCCTTATATTTTAAATAGGGAACATGGGTGTAGTGCTACATCATTTGAAAGCTCTTTCTTGTCATTAAGCCCACTATTTTTTTTTAAGTTTTATCAACTCGCTTAAAAATTATTCACAGTTAAAAATGCAAAAACGCATTTCACTCATTCCGATAAGAAATGTGCTGATAGTCAATGTTTTGTTGGTTTGTAAACAAAAAATTGACTATCAGAACATTTCTTATCGGAACGAGAGAAATGCGGTTTATTATTTCAGTTTATCGGTCGGTTTGATACTTGATAGTACTACCGAAAATTAATTTCACAATGGTGTATTCTGTAGAAGAAAGAGTTGAAATAATTACTCTTTTTTTCAAAAACGATGACTGTGCCAACCGTACCGCAAATTTGTTTAATGAACGACATCCGAACAGACATGTTAACAGAAAATACAGTTTGGAGTTAGTTGCAAAGTTTCGACAAAGTGGTTTAGTAGCCAACAAAAAACGGGAACCCGAACGTGAATTTCCGGTTAGAAATGAGACTACTGAGATTGGAGTTTTAAGACAAATTGCTGCAGAGCCAACTTTGAGAACGAGAAAATTGGCCATTGTTTCAAACATCAAAATAAGAACTATTGAGCGAATATTGAAGCACCATAAATTTCACCCGTATAAAATTCATCTTGTAAAACAACTGAATGAAGATGATATTGATCGGTGGCTGGAGTTTTGTGAAGTTATGAGTGCACGAATAGCTGATAACGGGAACTTTCTGTTCAATATCGGTTTTTCAGACGAGTGTACGTTTTTACCAAACTCTACAGTCGATCGTCATAATTGTTGTTATTGGGCAGATAATAATCCAATAAATTTTCCACACTTAAACTCAACAGAAATTGAATGCCTGGATTGGTATTTTTGAAGACAGTTTAATCGGACCAATTTTTCTTGATGGCAAGTTGAGTGGCGAAACGTATTTGGAGTTACTAGAAGATATCGTTTACCCTCTACTAATTGACATTGTTGAAAATGATAATCGCTATCACGAAAATCAATTAGTGTTTCAACAATATGGAGATCCTTGGCATTATTTACAACATGTTAGGGAGTTTTTGAACAGAGAGTTTCCAAAGCAATGAATTGGGCGTAGAGGTGCTATTGAGTGGCCCCCTAGATCACCAGATTTAACGCTTTAGACTTATTTCTATGGAGCCATTTAAAGAGTATAATTTTCGCAACAGAACTGGAGTCTGTGGAAGAATTACGACGACGCATTGTTGAAGAATGCCGTCTAATAGCTCCACAAATGCTCCAGAATGTCAGAGATTGTTTTGAACAAAATTTGTACTTTTGTATGGAAGCTGGTAGTCCACAATTTGAACACTTGCTTAACTGAATAAACATTTTTGAACGTTTGGTTTTGTTTTTTAGTTTTTTTAACGAAAAATTAACTAATTAGTGCATTTCTTATCACAATAAATAAAATACGTTCTTGCAACTCCAACTGTGAATAATTTTTAAACGAGTTGATAAAACTTCCAAAAAAATTTGTGTGTTAAATTCAGAAAAAGAAAGTGCTTTCAAATAATGTAACACTCGACCCATGTTCCCTATTTAAAATATAAGGGTTGTTATCACCACCCTTAAGGGGTTGATGTGACAAAGTTTAGTTTTATGTCAAAACATGTCCCCCTCAATATTAAAATTAACGTATTTCAGCGTTTCTTAAAAGAAATTCTCTGGACGCAAATTGGTCTGTTTCGTTTTCAATGCGCCACCATGTATGTGTACCATGATTTAGCCTATTACGATAACGAAAACTGGCTCAAATTTCATTTTCAAGATTTGTGGGAGACCGACAACAAGCCAGTTAAATAAAAGCTTGTGATTATTATGTCCTGTTTGATTTTTTGCAGGTGCAGTATGATTTACTCACCAAACTGCAAGCGACCAACACATATTAAAATATATAGGATATATGCACTGACCAATGTAGGAGACATTGATGGTGGGAGGCAAGCTAGAATTCCGAAATAATTTTCACGCCCCAGATTTTTTATTTATTTTATACCTTAATGAAAATTTGAAGTCTCAAATGTTAAGTTTATATTTCGTTATGAATAAATCTAATTTTGAGAATATCGTACCTATAATTTATTTCCATGTATATCCTAGGGGTGGGCACCTAACATCGATGTTTTTGGAATATCGATGTTTTCCATTGAACATCGATGTTTAAAACATCGATGTTGTAATTTCGATGTTATATTTTTAACATCGATGTTACTTGTAATCATCGAAACATCGTTACGTGTCCCACAAATCCTGTTGCAAATAAATATTGTTTACAAATTAAAAAAATTGTCTTGCTATTGTTTGACGACAGATATATGGACAGATATGCAATGTAGAAGTTTTATTCGTGTTACTATGCACTTTGAAGATAACAATTCCATAAATTCTGTTGACTTAGGTGTATATCTTTTAGATGAACGGCATACAGCCGAATACATTTCAGGAGTGTTAAAACATATATGTGAGGAATGGGGTATCCTAGAAACTAAAGTTACTGTTGTTGTTACGGATGGAGCGGCCAATATGACAAAAGCTATTGAGGAAACGTTTTCCAAAAAAAGGCACATTCATTGCTTCGCTCATCAAATAAATTTAGTTGCTGATAGAGCTATAAAATCTATTTCGGAATTGTGATCAGTTATATGTAAATTAAAACAATTGTAACGTGGTTTAGGCATTCAGTAGTAGCTGCTGATGAATTACGGAAGGCACAAACAAGCGACCATAAACCTGAAACAAAATTTATACAAGAGGTGTCCACCCGCTGGAATTCCACATACTACATGATTAATCGTTTTCTTGAACTGCGGGAATACATAAATACCATAGTGAACAGACATCCTTCTGCCCCCACAATGGTTACAGCCAAGGAAGTTTTTGAACTGAATAAAATCATTGAACTTCTAAAGACGTTAGAAGCAGTAACAACAGAAATTTGTGGTCAAAAGTATATTAGTTCGAGTCTTGTAATCCCTCTCACGTATAATTTGGAAAAAGAAGTTTCACACATTGAATGTGATGTAAACGACACCTTAGGTATTTCACTAAAAGAAGCACTTCTCCAAGAATGTAGGAAACGATTTTCTGCTGTTGAACAAGTCCAACAATTAGCCGTGGCAATCTTGCTGGATCCGACGTTCAAAAAGATTTATTTTAAGAGTCCTCATAATGTTGCAGCAGCAGTTAATCTAATATAACAGTTATCACTGTTAGCAGAAACGCAAGGAGATGATGACCACAATCGCGAAATAATAGAAAGTGAAACGACAAATAATAAACAGGACACGGGTAAGTAGGCTAGATTGTCACAATGATGTTTGGTAAAAATTTTAACATAATTATAGTTACTCCAAAGGGCAATAATGGACGCATCATTCTCAGTTAGTTCAAAAGAGTGCTTCACAAGAGAAAGAACAATTAAGCGAAATGTCTTTGTATTTAAAGAATCCTCTAATTAATCTTACCGAGAATTCACTGAAATGGTGGTCAGATAATAAAAATGTATGTCCCCATTTATACCCTGTCGCGAAAAAATTCTTGTCCATAGTGACGACTTCTGCACCGGCAGATTTTTTTTCCAAACCTGGACAGACAGCCACGCAAGAAAGAAACCGTTTAACTGGAGAACAGTTGGGCAAAATATGATTCCTTCAGTCCATTGATAGAGATTAGTGGAGTATATAAAACTGTATGGTGAGATTATCAGTATTACCACTAATATTGGTGAATTATATATATATATATATATATATATATATATATATATATATATATTATATATATATATATATATATTTAGAATTAAATTTGAAGTTTACTTTTTATTATTAAAGTCATTAGAAGTTAAGTTTTCTATTTTTGTTTTACACATTCTTTATTATTGCAGTACAATAAACATTTATTTAATTTTGTTACCACTTATTTTTTGTTTTACTTGCACCTGCCACAATCTGCATCAGAATATGTTTCCATTTTCTAATGCCTACAAAACTACAAACTATTTTTTTTTTCTCGAAAGAGCATAGATTTATAGAATTGGTAAATTCACAATTATTTTGAAAACATCGAGTTTCCCAACATCGATGTTTTAAGAAATGTGCCCATCCCTAATGTATCCTATATTGATTCTTAATATTGACCAATAATAACAAAATTTATTACTCTAATTGGAATATCTCAATATTTTATTGTCTTATAATATTAGGTAAATAGTTGGGGTTAAATATTGAACCACTATTGTAGCACTATATTTATTCAATATTTGTTACAATATTTTGCCAATATCTAAAAATGTTCACATACAATTATTACGTAAATAAATCTGTTCAATATGTAGCCCTATATAATCTATCCATAAATAATATTGTATAAACAATGCTTGCTTCATGAATAACCATAGTTCTTGCAATATTTGTGGTCCATAAACTGCCCTTGTTCTAGAATGTTTGCTTAAAAATCACCATTGCTGTCGTTTTAAATCGCCACTTTGGCGTTTTCAGAAAACAAACTAAAAATTCGTTAAAAGGTGGGCTTCTAAAGTAAACACTCATTCATTGCTTTGCTTAGTCAGTTACATGAATTAGTTTGTATAATCAAAAAAGCAAGTTATTATTACATAACAGCCTCTGTATTTCAAGTCCAAAGTCAACAATATAGCTCTTAGATGCAGATGGACCCGGCTCAAGTCATATCAACACCAACACTTAATATCAACAAGTTAGTTAATTTGGTGAGATCACTACTCAAGACACACCTTGTCCATGATATTGCACAAAGTAAATAAACATAACCTTGATGTCTGAATTGGAAAGATTATACTCTGCAAACAACTTTACTTCCTTACTACTGACATTTGATGCGGTTATATAACCTTAGCATTATGGAATTATAACATTTTGATGGTATTAGATTCGTAAGATCCGAGACGTGAATAAATTGGGTCTATTTCTGTTTAGGGTTACTTAATAATTAATAGTTATTTATAAAAATTATTTTGAAAAATGGTTCAAATGAAATACTACGCAGAGCAGTAGTAGGTCTTTGGCATCAAAATATTAAGATTTAGCTAAAGTTACCTTAGGCCAAAAGTCAAAACTAAAACAGATATAGGGTATTAGATTGGGAAGCTGAAATTAGATTTTCCTTGATGTTTTATTATTTATTTTATCTATTTATTCTGACGCCCTCGTGGCGCAGGTTGCTAGGTGCCAGCCTGCTAAGCGAGAGGTCCCGGGTTCGATTTCTGGGCGAGCCAAGTTGACTTTGTCTGGACAATTTGTAAAAAATATTGAATGATGGGAAATGAATGTGCTAATGGCATGAGATGTCGCAGCCAATAATATTTAAAAAAAACATCTATTTATTCGTATAAACTGAAATTTGACAGTACATCTTACAAAGATCCTCTGCTTTTTATTGTGTCGAAATAATTTTATTTACCAGCCTCTATAAACCCGTTCTATCAAAACTACTTTATTGAAGGTACGTTTTGACTTAGCTCTTATTTTCTTCTTTATCCCATAAAATTTATTATTCAGTTTCATTTTAAAGCAAATCTCATCAAGAATTATAATTTTCCACGAGAGTAACATTTGTGTTTATTTTTCCTAGAAAGTTATTTAACGTATTGTTTTGATAATTGGTATAGACAAACTTTGATAGCGATAAAAAACAAATTGATTTCCAGTTCGGCTAGCGCTGCTCAAAGTTCCCTATCGGCCTATATATATATATATATATATATATATATATATATATATATATATATATATATATATATATATATATATATGCAAGGTGGCGCATTGAAAACGAAACAGACCAATTTGCGTCCAGAGAATTTTTTTAAGAAACGCTGAAACACGTCAATTTTAATATTGAGGGAGACTAGAACTAGTTACCATAGTTACTGAGATATGAATGTCGCTCACCTAATGAACCACCATGTATATCTCGGCTCCCGTGCACTTTTGAAATCTCTATTTTGCGCTGTTACATATACAGGATGGCGCATTGAAAACGAAACAGACCGATTTGCATCCAGAGATTTTTTTTTTAATAAACGCTAAAACATGTGAATTTTAATATTGAGGGGGACATGTTTTGACAGAAAACTCAACTTTGTCACATCAACCCCTTAAGGGTGGTGATAACAACCCTTATATTTTAAATAGGGAACATGAATCGAGTGTTACATCATTTGAAAGCTCTTTCTTTTCTGAGTCCGGCACACAATTTTTTTTAAAGTTTTATCAAGTCGTTTACAAATTATTCACAGTTAGAGTTGCAAGAACGTATTTCATTCATTGTGATAAGAAATGCACTATATAGTCAATTTCTCGTTAAAAAAACTAAAAAAACCAAACGTTCAAAAATGTTTATTCAGTTAAGTAAGTGTTCAAATTGTTGACCACCAGCTTCCATACAAAAGTACAAATTTTGTTCAAAACCAGCTCTGGCATTCTGGAGCATTTGTGGAATTGTTAGACTGCATTCTTCAACAATGCGTCGTCGTAATTCTATCAGAGACTGCAGTTTTGTTGCGAAAATTCTACTCTTTAAATGGTCCCATAGAAAGAAGTCTAAAGGAGTTAAATCCGGTGATCTAGGGGGCCACTCGATAGCACCTATACGCCCAATCCATTGGTCTGGAAATTATCTGTCCAAAACTCCCTAACACGTTGTGAAATATTGGGAGGAGCTCCATCTTGTTGAAACACATTGATTTTCTTGATAGCGATTAACATTTTCAACAGTGTCAATTAGTAGAGGGTCAACGATGTCTTCTAGTAACTCAAAATACGTTTCGGCATTAAAATTGATATCAAGAAAAATTGGTCCGATTGAACGGTCTCCAAAAATGCCAGTCAAAACATTCAATTTCTGTGGAGTTTTAGTGTGGACTTCGTGAAAATTTTTTGGATTATTATCTGCCCAACAATGACAATTATGACGATTGACTGTAGAGTTTGATAAAAACGTACACTCGTTTGAAAAACAGGTATTGAACAGAAAGTTCCCGTTATCAGCTATTCGTGCAGTCATAACTTCACCAAACTCCAGCCCCTGATCAAAATCATCTTCATTCAGTTGTTGTACAAGATGAATTTTATACGGGTGAAATTTATTATGCTTCAATATTCGCTGAATAGTTCTTCTAGTGGCCAATTTTCTCGTGCTCAAAGTTGGGTCTGCAGCAATTTGTCCTAAAACTTCAATCTCAGTAGTCTCATTTCTAACCGGAAATTCACGTTCAGGATCCCGTTTTTTGTTGGCTACTGAACCACTTTGTCGAAACTTTGTAACTAACTCCAAAATGTATTTTCTGTTAACATGTCTGTTCGGATTTCGTTCATTAAACACATTTGCGGTACGGTTCGCACAGCCATCGTTTTTGAAAAAAAGAGTAATTATTTCAACTCTTTCTTCTACAGAATACATCATTGTGAAATTAATTTTCGGTGGTACTATCAAGTATCAAACCGACTAATAAACTGAAATAATAGACCGCATTCCTCTCATTCCGATAAGAAATGTTCTGATAGTCTTTTTTTTTTACAAACCAACAAAACATTGACTATCAGCACATTTCTTATCGGAATGAGTGAAATACGTTTTTGCATCTTCAACTGTGAATAATTCTTCAACGAGTTGATAAAACTTCCAAAAAAATTAGTGTGCTGAATTCAGAAAAGAAAGAGCTTTCAAATGATGTAACACTGGACCCATGTTCTCTATTTAAAATATAAGGGTTGTTATCACCACCCTTAAGGGGTTGATGTGACAAAGTTGAGTTTTATGTCAAAACATGTCCCCCTAAATTATAAAATTGACGTGTTTCAACGTTTCTTAAAAAAAATTCTCTGGACGCAAATCGGTCTGTTTCGTTTTCAATGCGCCACCTATATATATATATATATATATATATATATATATATATATATATATATATATATATATATATATATATATATATATATATACACATGCCAACCTAATAAGAAATTTCACATAAAAACTTCGAGATGAGGCGTTTTAGAAACTTACGATTTATAGACCTTAATAATATTAACAATAGTATTCGCAAAAGGCATGTGTCAATTTTCTTGTAACCATAATTTATAAAGCTATCTAACTATCTGCTACCTACTATAACTAGTCGCCATAATATAATTTCGAGGTATATGTCTATTGCCGTTTATAGTTTGTCATGCACCGATGTTGTTAATTACACACTGACCTGAGCTAATACAGGAATACAGTAGCAATTTATTGTCAGTATAATTACAACTTACACTGCAACAAATGTAGGTCGTACTCAATCATTTATGGTTGTAATTTTAAGCAAGTGGCTTACAAAAACAGTTTCATCAACAAAACTTGGCTATTCTGGAATAGGACGTAAATTTGTTATATGAAATTATAAATTAATAATGAAGAAAACTGTGACCAAGTCGTTTTTCCACATAATCTGCGTCTGCTTGTAACGTTTGTAACGTCAGATTAGTTATTATTTAATTCATTTCATCAACATATATTTTACTTTATTGTCTATAGACACTTTTATTGATGGCATAGGTAACGGTATGCTCAAGTTTGTTTTTTTTTTGATTTAGAAAGATTAATTCTAGTAACCTTTTTAGTGAATCTTCTTAAAAAATCACTGGTGAGGAGATCACGACTTTTGGATTTTGAATTATTTTTTTTCAAATGAGCGCGAACTAGGACCCTATAACCCATATCCAGGTTAAATTTTAGTTTCCAGGAAAATTTTGTGTCTACTTTCGTAAAAAAATTGTAGCTCCGGAAATAGCAAAGTAAGCGAAACCAAATTTGGTTCCCGTTTCTGCATTATAAAGAGTGCATCATGTGCCAAAATTTAGGTCTGTTATTTTTAAAAACAAAAAAGTTATGGGCATTTAAAAAAATTGGGGTTTTCCTCAAAACCTCAAAATTGGCAACATTTAGGCAAAGAACCTGTCAAAAATACATATTATGTAAAGAAAATGCCGCAGGAAGAGTGTTTTCCAAATCCTTAAGTTTCAGCGTCAACCGTCATTTTTCTTCATTTTACTAAAATGTTTCCAGAAATTTCAATTGAAATAAACCCTTTCTCTGATGCTTTGGCGGTAGTTTTAGTTAAGTTTATGGTTTAGCAGTCTGTAATTTCTAGCTAATTTTCGTAGAAAAAAATTCGTTAATGAGGAAACCGAGACTTTTGTATTTTAAAAAGATTTCTTCAAATGGGCGCAAACTAGGCCCCCTGGAATCCATACCCGAATTTAGTTTCAGTCTTTATCTGCTTACATATATGCAGGGTGACACATTTCTACGGTAAAGCTCAATATCATTGTTGTTATACAAGATACGAGAAGAAGTTGTATACGTTAATTATAGGGTGTCTTGAGCTGCATCTTATAAAATTATTTTGACAATCACGAGGTAGCCGATAAGTCGTTAGTGATACGTACAATTTTTTATCAAACACCCTTATATTGTTGCATTTTGCATTTTTTTTATCGAACTACAATGCATGTTTGCAAGCAAAAAAAATCGAGACGCAGCAAGTGCGTTTTGGTTGTGAATTTTCATTGAATACGTCATATTTCTATAATTCAATTTGCTTTTTAACCCAAGGTTTGTTAGCTAGGAAACCAGTTTTCTCAGAAACATTTTTAGTTTATTTCCGGTAATTTTTGGTAGGTTTTCAAACAATAACAATATTTATAATAAGAATAAGTTATTTTCATAAAATATGTTACATTGTTTTTACTATATACGTTACACCAGTAACCAGATCGATGCCCGCTTGCATTATATACAGGCTGTTTCAAAAAACATGCACCATCGCTCGTGGGGCAATTCCTTACTAAAAAATAAGAAAAAGAGTTCCTGTGCACATGGGCCCGGAGTTTCCAATATACAGGGAGTTGAATTTTTTTTTTTTTAATTTTTTTAAAATAATTTCAAAACCACTGGATTGATTTTAATGAAACTTGGAACTTCAAAGTGTATTATGAAAGTGCATATTTTCAAGTGAGAATCTGATTACAACTGCGTCAGTGGCGTGCGTACAGGGTAACTGTAAAAATTCATTTGGGGAAAAAATATGTGCGCCACTGTCTTTTTCCAATTTTGATACATCAGTTATGAAGCTTATTACATAAGCCACAAAAGCTACCTCTTGCTATTTTTTCGTTCATGGTATCCCCTAGGAGATATGATTAATTGTATAAAAAGGGGCAAAGTACCGATTAGTCGGCGTAATAATAATAATAATAATAATAATAATAATAATAATAATAATAATAATAATATATGTTTACTGCAACCATAAGAATATGAAAAACAAAACATACAGTAAACATTACAGCAATAAACGTGCAAATAACTAACCTACGTAAAACTTATTGGTGATAAACATTGAAATGAATATTACAAACATTGATAAAAAATGATAAATAAAAAATAAAAATAAAAAATGAAAAAAGTAATCGTAAAGACACCATGATTTTTCCAAACTCTTGTTTTTTGTACATTACTCAATTGACTTTAATAACAAAGCTAAAGAAAATGTTGAAAGTGACCACCATTAGCGTCGTTACAATTATTTAACCTTCTGCGCAAAGATCTTACTCGTCTGCAAATATTTTGATCTTCTCTAATGCTGTCAAATGCATATTCTATTCTTCCCAACAATTCTTCTCGTGTATTTACTGGTGTTTTATACACTATTTCTTTTAAATGACCCCACAAATAAAAATCGAGAGGATTCAGGTCCGGAGATCGAGGTGGCCATGACACCGGACCTCCACGACCAATCCATCGGTGACGGTATGTGTTGGCTAAATATGTTCTTACAACTGCTGCAAAATGTGCGGGCGCACCATCATGCTGGAACCACATTGTACCATTTCTCATAAAAAGCGGTAGTAACAACGGCAAATCATTTTGTAAAAAGTTTAAATATGATTCATGGTCAAGACGATTCGGTAGAACAACAGGACCAATTATGTGATTTTCAATAATAGCAGCCCAAATGTTGATGGAAAATTGATACTGCGAATTTGCAACTCTTAGAGAGTGTGGGTTTTCATCGGCCCATGTATGTAAATTGTGAAAATTTACGATACCTTTTCGCGTAAATGACGCCTCATCAGTAAATAGTACACGTTTAGAAAAATGTTGGTCGTGCCTAAGTTTGTTTAAGAACCACTGACAAAACATTACCCTTGGTTGAAAGTCTCTAGGTAGAAGTTCCTGGACACGTGTAAAATGATAGGGATATAAACTTTGATCCTTCAGAGTTCTGTGAACTGATGATGCCGAAATATCACCCAGTTCGGTGGCAATAATTCTCGTACTTGTACTAGGATCACGTTCAACTCTATTTAATATTACCTCTTCAACTCGTACAGTTCGGCGGTATCTTCTGCGTCCAGTGTCAGCTTTTAAAGGTTTTAAAGAACCAGCTTCTCTCAAATGTCTTACAATACGTGGGAAAATATTTTTGTCAGGAATTCTTCTTTGCGGATAAGTTTCCTGATAAACTCGCACAGCTTGTCTAGCATTTTGATATGTTTGTCCATAAATTAACAACATATCAGGCAAATCCGCTGAAGTGTACTTAATGAAAACCATCTTGAGAGGAGGAAATAATATTAATGAGCAGCTCAGTATCAACAAATAACTAAAAACGAAAATATGGCACCGTATCAAAATTTAAAGAATAGCACGAAAACTCTTTTGAATCCTACAAAGCACTTCAAAATTGTATAATTTAGAGAACTGTCAAAAATTATAGTTTCATGGCACTTTACGATTACTGTTTTCATTACTCCAACGAATCGGTACTTTGCCCCTTTTTATAAAATTAATCATATCTCCTAGGGGATACCCTGAACGAAAAAATACCAAGAGGTAGCTTTTGTGGCTTATGTAATAAGCTTCATAACTGATGTATCAAAATTGGAAAAAGACAGTGGCGCACATATTTTTTCCCCAAATGAATTTTTACAGTTACCCCGTACGCACACCACTGACGCAGTTGTAAGTAGATTTTCACTTGAAAATATGCACTTTCATAATACACTTTCAAGTTCCAAGTTTCATTAAAATCAATCCAGTGGTTTTGAAATTATTTATAAAAAATTAAAAAAATAATTAAAATTCAACTCCCTGTATATTGGAAACTATGCGTTTCCGGGCCCATGTGCACAGGAACTTTTTTTCTTATTTTTTAGTAAGGAATTGCCCCACGAGCGATGGTGCATGTTTTTTGAAACAGCCTGTATACATATATTTGCTATTAAAAACATATTTAAGAAAATTTACTTCCATAAAGCACTTGCTGCGTCCAGACTTTTTCAATAAATATAGAAGTTCTGTTGCTGCCTTAACAACGACAATAATACTGTGTTTCTTGCCGGACAAGTCTCTAAAAGCGCTACATTTTTAACCCGGCGTCCGACATGTGGAGTGTGACAAACCCAGAGAGAACTAAAATGTCCGAAGATTTCAAAAATACCGCGCTCACATGCATATCCCTCTCGTTAGCTTTCGGAAATTGTCGAGTCTCTTAGCGTGCGGGGCCATTTTGACAACAGTTTGCTAGAGTTTGTGTTAATGAACGGTTTAGTTTACCTAGGGTTTGTCAAACCCCACGTGTCGGATTGTGTTACAAAATTCGAACATTTCTCAAATAAATTTCTATCGCAGTTTACGCGCCCGCGCCTTTACTTCAAATTTTGAGTTATGTTTCCTTATTAAATGTCGATATTATTCACCAGCCGTTGAAATCATTAAGTTAACTATGGGAGACTACGAAAAGGAAATGCGTCGCCTCCAGGATCTGTGGAAGGAGGTGCAAAGCGAAGATGAAGAAGTAATTGAATCAGACGATGAGAGTGATATAGACAATGTAAGCATAAACAGTCACTATCCAGATGTTGAGCAGGAAGCAAATAATGAAGATGGACAAGGTAACCTTATGGAAGCTGCCGGTGTTACCACTAACGCAAACGAAAATAATGTAACCGAAAATGAATCTGAAATAGTGCAAGATCGGGAAAAATACTATTTAGGAAAAAATGGAACTTACTGGAGAAAAACGTATTATAACAGGAATGTGAGAACCCAAGGCGAGAACCTGATAACTTAATTGCCTGGTGTCAAAATATCCGCTAGAGATAAAAAAAATTCCTCTTGAATGTTTACAATTAAACGAATTAAGGAAAAAACACGTAAATGGGGGAAATCTTCTTATTATCAACCTACAAATAAAATAGAACTAAAAGCTTTATTCGGACTGCTATATTTAGCAGGAGTTTTTCGAAACAACCACCGTTTACTGAAGGATTTATGGAAAACTGACGGAACCGGTTTCGAAATATTTCGAGTAACTATGGCCCAAAGACGGTTTGAATTTTTGCTTACATGTTTGCGATTTGATAATAAAGAAAATCGCTCGCAAAGACGCGAAATAGATAAGCTGGCACCTATTAGAGCCATAACAGAAAAAATTGTTAATAATTGCAAAAATGCCTATTCGCCTGGTAGATATTTAAGCATTGATGAGAAATTGTAAGCTTTTAGAGGCAGATGTCCATTTCGCCAGTACATACCGAATAAACCGGCTAAGTACGGCATTAAGGTTCAAGCTTTGGTAGATGTCCGAACGCATTATTTAGTAAACATGGAGGTCTATGTGGGTAAGCAACCTGATGGGCCCTTTGCTCTTAGTAATACTCCAACTGCAATAGTGGAATGGCTCGTCAGTCCATATGATGGTAGTCACAGAAATATTACGTGTGACAATTGGGACACAAGTTACGATCTATTTGAAAAGCTTCGTACAAATCATCATCTGACTGCAGTCGGTACAATTCGAAAAAATAAAAGGGAAATCCCTCCGACATTTTTGAATGTTCGAAATCGACCAATAAAGTCAAGTGTTTTTGGTTTTCAAGAAAATTTTACAATAGTATCGTACGATACAAGAAAGGGCAAGGTGGTTCTGCTGATGTCAACCCTTCATCATGATGATTCCATAGATGAATCCGAAGATAAGCTACCTGAAATAATTTCATTCTACAATCTAACGAAAGGAGGGGTAGATACAGTAGATGAATTGTCTGCAAACTATAATGTATCTCGCAATAGCCGACGATGGCCTCTAACACTATTTTTTCTATAATGAACACTGCCGGTATCAATTCCCAGATAATTCATCGTGAAAATTGTAATGGATTAATTCTGAAAAGAATAAAATTTCTCACAATGTTGGGGTTTGAATTGCTAAATGATTATCAAAAAGCAAGGATGACCAACTTTAGAATACCTCGCGAAATAAGGACGGCTTTGCTCAAAATTAGAGGAGAACCCGAAGAACCTCCTACAAAGAAACAAAGACCTAACAAACCGCGCAGATGTGATTTTTGTCCTCGTAATCGTGATCGCAAAACTAAATATGTATGTGAGGCTTGCGAAAAGATGTTATGTTAAGAACACGCGCTTATGTACTGCGAAAATTGTAGTCACTTTGCAAATGGATAACTTTTTTGGTTTTACATATTTTGATATAATTAGTGAATTTTTATTAAAAAAAATTCACTAATAGAGAGGTATCGATGGTGAGACTTTGCAAAAATTCTTTCAAATGAGCGCGAATTAGGACCCCTAGAACCCATATCCGGGGTCAGTTTGAATTTTTATATGCTTATATATATATATATATATATATATATATATATATATATATATATATATATATATATATATATATATATATATATATATATATATTTATATATATATATATATATTTTTATATATATATATATATATATATATATATATATATATATATATATATATATATATATATATATATATATGTATGTATCCGTCTGATAACTCAAAAAATAATTAACCGATTTAGAACTCGGCAAGTGCCTTTCTTTTATTAACGGCTTGGATGAGTTCGTTGGCCAGGAAAATCGGACGGGGTTTTCCGGGAAAATTTTGAGTTTTCTTTCAAAAAAAATTTTTTTTCTGAAAATTTCGATAAAATTTGGTCTACATATTGCTTTGGGAAATACCTAACTATGTGCCAAAATTCAGCTTTCTAGGGTTACAGAAAATTGAGCTATTCAAATTTCAAACATTTATGTTTAAATCATAAGTATGTGGTTGCTGTTGGTTAGTCAATGCTTTTCTTATTGACTCATGAAATTCATTTGTAAGTTTCCGAGAAATGTCAATAATACTGAATTCACTGATTGTTAATCATTGGAAGCATTTACGATTATATATAACCCTATTGTAATGTATTATCATTTATCACCTGTGTAGTATAATTATTTTTGCCTTACAACTCGCAGCGTTTTTAGTCAATTGTTGTTATTAATAGTCAATATTTTCTTTCCGAATACACAAACCTTCCATTGTCTTCTGCTTCTGCCGCTGTTACAGTCCTTTTATTTAGAGCTAGAGTTCTAACCACTCATACAAACAGTGTTTTTTAACCACGTGGCTGGGCGACTGACCGAATTCATTCCCAGTTGCTGTTGATTTACTCATATTTTCTTAATATGTTTGAAGATGTGGTGTCTACTTCATTCCAAGTCACTATTAACCGACTATTTATGAAATCAAATAAGTAAATTAAATCGATTGTCATAAAATATGTAGTGTATTAAGACAAGGGAAAAAGAAATAACACATATATAACTGTGCACATTTTGATTATATTTTAGGGTGCTTGAGAGAGGTATTGTCACAGCATAATATCTTATTAAAGTTCATTTGTAAATAGGTTTAACTTTTATATGTTTATATATATATATATATATATATATATATATATATATATATATATATATATATATATATATATATATATATATATATATGATAACTCAAAAAATAATTAACCGATTTCGATGAAACTTGGCAAGAGCCTGTCTTTTATTAATGGCTTGGATGAGTTCGTTATCCAGAAAAATCAGACGGGGTTTTCCGGAAAAATTTTGAGTTTTCTTTCGACAAAAATTTTTTTCTCCGAAAGTAACAAAGCTGTTTCAATGAAATTTACTATATATGTTACCTCAACCTTACTACGTACCAAAATTCAACTTTCTAAGTTTAGAGAAAATTGAGTTATTCAAATTTTAAATTTTCTTTCGAAAAAATTTTTTTTCTCCGAAAATTACTAAGTTATTTTAATGAAATTTTGTGGATATCTTGCCTTAGGAAAAAGCTTACTACGTATTGAAATTAAACTCTCTAAGTTTATAGAAAATTGAGTTATTTAAATTTGAAGCATTTAATAAAAATTCACTACCATGACGCACTTGCTGCGTCCCGAGTTTTTTTTTATATGGTACACTGCAATGTATTATTTACCTATATTCTATTGTTTCTGTTAATTTGATGGTATAGAACCATTTTAAATAAAAGTTTTCTATAAACGTTTTTTTTACTGCTTAAAACAGGATGAAGTGAGCTTTTCTTTTTAATTTTCTTCTTCTAAAGAAGTTTTTGTGTTGCTAATGAAGAAATGTGATATTTGTATTTAGTGTCATAAATATATATATATATATATATATATATATATATATATATATATATATATATATATATATATATATATATATATATATATATATATATCAAAAATTCAGTTAAAGGAAATTAAAAAAAAATAATTGTGGGGTATGTGATACCCCACATGTCGGAAGATGTTAAAGTTTTTCACATGTCAGACGCTAGATTAAAGGAAAAATGTCGGGAACGTGGATACTCTCCGTACGTTTTCCGAAAAAAAAAGGAAGAACCATTCAAGGTAGTATGTAATGTAGATAATTGAAAATGCTTAGATACATCGCAGATTAATACTAAGTTTACACGTCTGTTAGGTTGCTGGAGTATCCTAGTCGCGCAAATATACAACCGGTATGTCAAAGGGAATATGAGCATAAAAGCGAAAGCTAAATAAAATACAACATGGTAGACATTTACTTTGTTAGTTCCTGATTTCCATTTTCAGCTTATCTAACTTGTACATACTCTTTTATATGCCTAAAACGTATTGAATAGCGTAGCAAATGATTAATAGATTAAATAGAGGTTATTCTGATTCCGTATGACAGCTGCAAATGTTGAATCGCTTATAGTATTTTATATTTGCATTTCACGAACTTATCCAAGGTTAACGTGTAATAGATTGTTACGCAAGAAAACACACACAAACGGGTTACTATAATAGCTGTTACCTAGAAAAGGAGTAATTATCATTTGGTAACTGTAGGTACGCGAATTGTGTTTAAAAAAATATATTTGGCTGTAAAGTTTAATACAGTACCTCCAAAGTAAAGAAAAAAATTGTTAAATTTTTTACCGTATCAATTATATCGCCTCCTACTAAAGTCTGATTGTAGCAAATGCGTTATGGAAACGAAGTTTCCAAAAATATTCTTAAAGTTGGAAAATACCAAAACAATTATTTGGTTTTAGAAAAAACAATTCTAAAACGCCGGTTTAGTTGTGTCAGATAACAAATTCAATAATTGTTGTTGCCTATACTTGATGAATCTGTTCCATATTAATTTATTGGTATACTTGGTATAATTGTTATACTTGGTATACTTGCAATATGGTAGGTGGTAGTGGAATTTTCCTTTACATGATAGTAAAGGATATTTTTCACGCCCGAGGAGGTATCACCCCTTACATCAAGGGGCCGGTGAAGTCCCAACGGACGTTTCCGGTTTTGGTGTATGAGTCGGTTTCCCTTATAAGAAAAAATGATGATGGCTCCTCCTTGTACAAAAGATTCCGGAGGTAAAATATCCCTCCATTCGGATCTCCGGGAGAGGGGTGTACAGCGGGAGCCAGCATCAAGATTTAACATATCCTTCTCGAATATATGTGGCCTAAATTCTAACCTGAACTCCGTCCACCATTTCCTCCAGGCTAATAGATTTCAAATCCTTTTCCTCACCGAAACTCGAATCAGTGCCAAAACAGCCACTAATCACCTTAATTTCCTCGGGTATGAGCTCCTTACTTCTTTTATATTGCATGGATGCATGTGCGCGTAACCCCGTAGAAATCTACCCTGCACCAGACTCCCCAATTTAGAAACTGGAAGAAAAGTCATTCTACGGATAAAACTTTCTCTCAGGGCTGCAACTAAATTCATCTGTTGCATTTACCGGCCACCTTCTGACAACAACTTTTTCCAGCTCTTTGACTACCTTTTTGAAAAAACAGACCATCTGATTTCTGAATATCCTTCCTCCGAGGTCACTATTCTTGGTGACTTCAATGTCCATAATAAAGAATGGCTAGGATCTTCAAAAACCGATCCACAAGGAATAGCAGCGGAGGCCTTTGCAGTCAGCAATTCTTTAGCCAATATGGTTCGGCAACCTACTTACTTTCCTCGCATCCCAACACACAGCTCAAATCTCTTGGATCTCCTTCTTACTACAAATCCTGACTGCTATAAGATAACAGTCACCGCCCTCCTGGGTCGCTCAGACCAGGGCATGGTCACTGCTTCCTGCACAGTGCATCCCGAGGTCACAAAGTCATCACACCCACGTATCGTTTGACAATACAACTCCGCGACCTGGGACGAAATGCGAGATTACTTTTCCTCATTTCCACAGGCGTCTGTCTGCTTCTCTCATCCTGACTCCTCACAAAACGTCACTGAAATTATCCAAGCTGGCATGAAATTAATTCTTCCACGTACACAGAAAACCTCTGCAGCCATTTGTATAGCCAGCCTTAAAACACTAAGTGAGTGCTGGACGTGCCGCCACGTTAGTAAGTTATATGCAATCTCTATTTTTTTTAACACTTTGTGTTATTTGGAGCTGGCGTGACAACATACTACTTAGTTCCGCAACTAGGTGGCGGCACGTCCACCACTCACTTAGTGTACTTTTGGTGCATTTTTGCTACAATTAGTATGCCGTACTGAAGAGCTCTAATGAGAGCGAAACCGGTCTACGATTTTAAAGGCATCTAGCCTTACATTCCCTATATTAAGTTATAGTTTTTCTAATTATCCTCTTAGTTTGTGCAAACTAGCGGCAATATAAAATAACAGGAAATTAAATATATAAATGAAAATTACGTAGATATTGCATTCCCCACGTCCTAGCTGTAGATCATCAAGTATGAACATTTCACATTTTAGGATTAAAGCTTTTATATTTAGCACATTACTGCACTAAAACCATTAAGTGGAGAAATGTAACTTATCGGGAAAGTATGCAGTTGGGAATTTCAATTTGCCCGTACTATATAATTATTATTTGCCTTTTACGATCTTCATAAAACAGCTACTTAAACTAGTCTTTCCTCATTCATAAATACAATTATGGAGATATGGAACACCTGCGTTATGTTAGACATATCCACGTTAATAAAAAAAATGACCGTGAGAATATAATTCTGTCTGTTCAAGTGTACACGTTTTCTTAATTACAGATGCATGTTTATGGTAGCATACACCTTATTTAATTACCTGTTTTTAATAGATCGATAAATTAGAACCCGTTTGGTAAGAAAAATAAAGCTTTAGAAGTGTTTCGAGAATTTTCGTGTTACAGGTCATTTGCGATAAAGCGGTATTAATATGATTAAGGTTATGAATAATGTAATAAGTAGTATACTGCATATCATGTGACAAGTAAATGCTACCTCATCATTTTTATGACAAGTAACATTAAGCGCAAAGCAAGCGTTATTGTGGTGATATAAAAAAAGCCTGCAAATGCGTTATGGTAGTGAAATTTTATAGAAATGATCTGGCACAAAATATTTTATTATAAATTTTTTTCTTGTAACAAATAAATCTAATTTTAGTGTGCAGTTTGCTTTTTTATATCGTAAACCTAACTACCAAATTTGGTTATTATAGGTTTTTTATTTTTTGAGATAATTTTTTTTTCGATCGGCCCATTATTTTTTTGAGTTATCGGTGTGATACACACACACAAATATATATATATATATATATATATATATATATATATATATATATATATATATATATATTTATCAAGAAATTGTGGGAAAGCAGTCAGTTGTAGAATAAAACTCTTTATTATAGGCCGAGCTTTCGGAAAAATTTATTCCTTTATCAAGGCTACAAACATGGAAAGAAAAAAAGTTTACAATTTACTTGGAAAAAATCTTAAAGTTTAAAATACTTCCATATAACGTGAGTTCTACTAAACTAATTATGTAATAACAAACATGAAAAGAAAACCTGTTTATGAATTTGAGTGAAGTCGAAAACTGCCAAACTGACATATAAAGCTAACTGTTGTCTAATTGAATTTGTTTTTTGTTTTTGTCTAGGAAATATAAATATGGGTAGTGATTTCTAAAATGATTATCTTTCTTTAAGTTTATTAAATTGTCGTTAAAAGTAATTTCAAATTCTTCTAAACACATTCTTTTATTACTTAAGGTTTCACAGTGTAAAATAGAAACATTACTAAAATTTATATTGTGGCTAGTGTCGAGATTATGTTCTGACAGAGCGCAAGTTCTTTTTTGTAAACGTATGTCACTTTTGTGCTGTGTTAACCTATCTTTAAAGACTCTGTTTGTTTGGCCAATGTATCTTAAACTATAATTATTACAGGGAATACAATATACCACTCCAGACACTTTGGAAATTTCATCCTTACTTTTGAGTGTACTCAAAATGTTATTAATTGTTTTTGAATATCGAAACGTTATTTTAAAATTGGTTTCATCTTTAAATATAAACTTTAACTATATATATATATATATATATATATATATATATATATATATATATATATATATATACCTATATAAACATAAAAAATTGAAACTGACCCCGGATATGGGTTCATCGGGGGTCGAAGGCGCGCTCATTTGCAAAATTTTTTTTCAAAATTCAAAAGTCAAATTTTTTCTACGAAAATTCACTAACAAGAAAATTTGCTATGAAAAATAAATTGAAAAACTAGTCCGATTTTCCTGAACAACCAACCATTTCCAGTTATTTACCCACCTACCAAAATATAAATTTTCACAACAACTTTCTCGACGACATAGCAAAAATTTCATGAAAATTTGCAAACAATTTTTCAAAAAAATATGTAAAGATTTTTTTTTTATAATAACTTATTAAACATTTATGAGAGGTTACAAAAAATGACTTCTACGAAGCACAAAAAAATTTCTGTGAAAACTGGCTGAATATCTTTTTACACAAAATTTTGTAAAAAGAATACATACAATTCAAATTGTATATCTAATCTGTAATTAAATGTGAAAATAAAATAATTTGTTTGCATGAAAATCCATTAAAACCTTATTTTCTATCAATTTCGTTTAAAAAATGTTCCATAAATTAAATAATTTTTCATACAATAATTTCACGAACTCGCTTTAC